>ONZH01000868.1:115000-175463 GCA_900303285.1 Rhinella marina
TTGTATAAAGCAGCTTTCCTCCTCGGTAGAGACAAGGCGGCCTCTATTCCAGGAGTCTAGAATTAAGCTGGGATTGGGTAACATGTCAAGGTAACCTCCAGTTTTTTTCACGTCTGAGGTGTGTCAGGGCTTCTGTGTAAAACTGATTTCTTGCAGCTGAACCCTCCTTCCAGAGCATCCAACACGTTCTGGTTTCCCAATCCAAAACCGAGTCTTGGCAGCTCCTTCCAAAAGTTGTCTGAAGGCTCGGAGCGGAGGATGAAAAATAGTGTGAAGTCGTTGCCATGAGTTCTGAACGTGTTACACTTCACCATTGACTTTCCTTCGAAAAAAAAATAAAAAATTTTCAAAAAAATTTTTTTTTTTTCTAAATGTATCTGTGGGTGGATGAGAAGCTGAAACGTTCACTTGTCCAGATGTTACAACTAAATTTAGCTCGTCAATGAGTAAAAGGAGAAACTGCAAAAAACTTAACGACGCACTTACTGCTGAGTGTTTGGGGCCTGGCTGGTTTTAATGTATTCTGCCAGACGATCTACAGACAGTGGCCTGTTCTGAAATTGAGTAGTACGGGGCTACAATCAGCAGCTCTGTAGAAATATAACCAAAGATGAGCAAAGTGATTATTTTCTATCACATTCTATCATGTAATGTTAGGCTAGGGCTACACGACGACATTTGTCCAAGATGGGTTTTTCTGCGACTGTCGCGTCGCAGCATGTCGCATGTCGCAGTGCGACACCATAGACTTACATTATAAAAATTGTCGCACGACATCGGTGCGACATCAATGTTGCGCGACAGCTGTCGTCACGTAGTTGTGCACTATGTGTCACATGTCGCCGTGTAGCCCTAGCCTTATACTTAAAGGCTATGTATTCCTTTGGGGGCATTTATTTAATTATTGCATTGTACTTATTTTGAGCTAAAAACATTTTTTCATTTGTTCTTTAGTAAAAATATGGAATGCTTTTTTACTGTACAGGGCTGAGATGCTCTAGTAGCTGCTTGTGGATTTTCTCCCTTTTCCGTCACTTGGGGAGCTGACAGGTTCCTTATCTCTGCTCTCTGACCTTATAAGCATTGATTATAGCTCAGTCCTTATCTTATTGATAAGAATGAGGCTTAAATAAGTGTTTTTGACCTCTTACTAGTTTAGACCAGGGAGGCCCAACCTTTGGCCCTCCAGCTGTTGCAAATCTACAACTCCCAGCATGCCTGGACAGTCTACAGCTATCAGCCACAGGAGAGCCCTATATTCATCTATACACAGGTACTGGATATATATACTTTATTGAGGATGAAATTGTTTGTTTTATGCACTGGCAAATGTGTGTGTATATATATATATATATGCTCTATAAGTGACTGGTCTATATATAAGCATAATATGTTTGTGGTAACTTCAAATATAATCAATTTGTGATGTAAGCGATCATGTGACACAGGAGGTGGGTATTTATGTTTGGATAGAGACGTCTTTCTTTATGCTTGAGAAAGACCAGTTTGTGTCGAAGCGTCGCACTAAGATGGTGAAATAAAGAAAACTTGCTTCAAGGAGCTGGGAGTGCTGCAGTTTCTGTTTTTGGATTTGCAAGGAGATTGCCATGATGGGACTACTCCTTTGAAAAACATGGCCCCCAATGCAAAATCGGTAACGGTGCCCCCACCTACCATGTGCTATTTATAATACTAGCATATTCTAGGGGCAGGGGCGGATTGGCCATAGACCTTACAGGGAAATTTCCCTGTCCCCTGGTCCGATGCCCAGGGGGCCACCTGTGCCCTCCTTGTGGCCGGCCAGTGGCAGTTTTTGGGGATGTATTTTGTGATGGACTGTGGTATTTGGCTCTGTTGGGGTGGTATAATGTGCCACAATATGGTATTGCTGGTCCTGCCTTCCATCAATTTGGACCCGACTACAAAATGGGGCCACTTTTAGTATTTTTTTCCAGGGCCTCTGTAAGTTCCCAGTCTGCCCCTGTCTAGGGGGTACAGGGCACCAGAACTTGGGCCTGACTGCCATTTCTGCACCCCCTATTGCTACCCTCCTTCTTCCACTGATTGGACGGTCCATAAGACTGACTGTCACCCCTTGTCTCCGATCAGATACTAGTCCACATATGCTCCATAACGATGGAAGGACTGTAACCGGTTACCAGGGCTCATTCACACAAGACTACTATCTATGCACCATGATGCTCCAGAAAACCTCCGCCACTAAAGTCCCAGGGCCGAGCTGCCAACTTCCCTGCCAACAAACAGCAGCCGTATCTTTTTAGGAAATGAAAACATGGCGCCACGTAAGACGTTTCCTAAATGAATCCTGAAATAATTTGGAAACTTGCACTCCTTCAATCAGCCTCAGCTAGCAGATTATAAAATCACTGAATGGAAACTTGAAATAAATATGAAAGCCAGCCTAACGATTGACTTTATATAGATACATTGTTTCCGAGCGGCAGTCTCCTCTGCCACTATGTTGCATGCCAGCAGCACCTGGGGAAATCAACAGGTTGTAAATTAATTAGGAATTCGCTAAGGATTTTCTCCAATACTCTACTGGTGAGAAACAGCCTTGGGGAACAGAACAGTTTCTTGGACTGAATGCACAGTGGGGAAACCTATAAAGGTGGAAGTGTATTTTATGCCAGATTTAATATTAATGCTTTACTGCCGTATACTGTAGATAATTGAATACGGGTCTTGTTTTATTACTGTGCTCATTAGATGCCATTACATGACGGACGAGGGCTGTAACAGTTATCAGGGGCATAGCCATAGGGGGTGCAGAGGCAACAGTGGCACCCAGGATGTCACATCAGAAGTCACCAGTATTAGGTAGGTGTGGGACCGGTTACATCTCGGCCAAGGGAATGTATAACCTATAATTTTTTGGCCAAGTTAAACACAGTAAACAAATATATTCTGTTTTTTTCTAATCTGTCTCTATTTTATTTTTTTGTACACAATTATGGTGGCGGCCATCTTGCCTGAGCTGATTTTAACAGCATTTTGCAACATGCTTTACTGCGGCCACGAGGGCAATAGACACAATAGACTGGAGGGGACTTCTATGGGAGAGTTTTGTAAGCATGCTCTGTCACCTGTGCTGAGGTCATTGGGCAGAGAGGGGGAGGAGCTGAGCTGTGACATGACCTATTGTGAATAGTGGGTCCTGTGTTCTCTAGAGGTGATATCTGTCATTGTAATCATGCCTGCGATGTAATGAGATGGCTACTGAAGACGGATCTCTACACATTTGTTATTAGGCTTAGTGGCCAGAGTGAAACTGCAAGATTTTAGGCTTTTGACATGAAAAATAACACAATCTAAAATTCTAAAAAATGTGTTAAACCTTAGAACTTAAAGGGGTAGTCCCATCTCAGACAATGGGGGCATATCACTAGGATGGTGGGACCCGCACCTATATCGAGAACGGAGCGGGGAGCGCTGTGCCTGGAGGACCCCGGGTTTCCCAGTGTCCGTCCACCACCAGGTGCACCTCCCTGCTGCTCCCATAGAAGAGAATGGGAGCGCACAGCGCATGCGCGGCCACCGCTCCCATTCATTTTTATGTAGCCGACGGAAATAGCCGAGCCAGCGCTCAGCTATTTTCGGCGGCCCCATAGAAATGAATGGAGGGTGGCTGCGCATGTGCAGTGCGCCCTCCATTCATTTCCCCGCTCAGTTCTCGATATAGTTGTGGGTCCTAGCGATATGCCCCCATTGTCTGAGCTGAGAATACCCCTTTAAATTCATGAATGGCAAATTGCCTATAAGTACACTGGGTTATCAAATGAGCACAAAGGCGTATGTCTAAAGCTACAGTTAGCAGTAATAGGGCTAATCCAATATATATTCATTTGGGAATGATTTTCACATGTGAAGTTACAACTTATCAGAGTGTCTATTAATGTTATAACCCAATATACTTACAGGGGTTGTCCCACAAAAAATATTCTACAAACCAGCACCTGGATCTGAATACTTTTATAATTTCATATAATTAAAAATTTAGCATAGCAGCTGAGTTATTCAATAAAATGTATCTGTATAGCGCCACCTGCTGTTTGTTTTTTTCTTATTTCATTGTCCTGCTCACTGAGAAGGCCGCACATGCTCAGTTTCATCCTCCAACTGCCTCCTGAGCTGTGATAGGGAGAGCTGAGACACACCCCCTGAGCTGTGATAGGGAGAGCTGAGACACGCCTCCTGAGCTGTGATAGGGAGAGCATGGACACACCTCCTGAGCTGTGATAGGGAGAGCTGAGACACGCCTCCTGAGCTGTGATAGGGAGAGATGAGACACGCCTTCTGAGCTGTGATAGGGAGAGCTGAGACACGCCTCCTGAGCTGTGATAGGGAGAGCATGGACACACCTCCTGAGCTGTGATAGGGAGAGCTGAGACACACCCCCTGAGCTGTGATAGGGAGAGCTGAGACACGCCTCCTGAGCTGTGATAGGGAGAGCATGGACACACCTCCTGAGCTGTGATAGGGAGAGCTGAGACACGCCTCCTGAGCTGTGATAGGGAGAGCTGAGACACGCCCCCTTAGCTACAGCAGAAAAGACACTCCCCCAGAAAAGCTGTCACCTGAATATGAATCCAGCAGAGCAATGAATGTGGAGATCTCTGGATCCATGTGAGGTACAGGGCTGGTTCTAGCTTTGTTAGAAAGAGATTGTCATGTACTATATAATGTCTGATTTTAATTTTTTACCTTAATCATCGGACAACCCCTTTAAGTCAGAACCATTAGTTTTACTACCATAGAGTTCATAAGCATTAAAAGGTTAACCTCAATGGTACTGTCTACCTGTGAACACCATATTTTTTAACACAAAATGTTGTGCTTACTAAACCTTGAAAAATCAGATCTGCCATTCTTGATTTGTCTGCACCAATCACTAAAGAGCACTAGCACTTCCTGCATAGTATCCATACAGTCAATAATAAGTCAATATGCCAAAAGATTCTCAGCTCCCCTTAAAGGTAGTTGCAGGTAGTTGTAATTTTAGCATTTAACTCAATTTATGTATCAGAAAAATGGAAAATGTTGGATGTTCGTGTATTATTCTTCTGATGTATATCTGAAGCTGGATAGTGTCTCAATGTTCTGAGGGCCAGAAAAAATATTTCCCATTTGCACTGCAGTTATTACATCTAATGTCATACCAAGTTTTTCGTTCTGGTCTAGTTACTTTACAGAGGAGATTTCTAATTAGATAGAAGGTCAGTTGTGGGAAAACAATTCTGCGCTCTTGATGGTAAGGACATGAAAATCGAGACAAAAGAAAATACAAAAACTGACCACCTGATTGCTGGGGTCATACATTCATGATGTTTTTTTATCAGACCTGAGAGTACAGCCCAGCACGCAAGAGCCCTAAATCCAAATTCAGCATCCAACAAGTCTGTCCACACAGTAGAACCCCATATCTAACATAGATTTTTCATAGGGGTCCTGTAATACTTTATTTTACCTGCAGGGGCGCTGTAGAGAAATGGATTCACATTTTGTCTCCTGTCTCCCAATAGCTTCAAGTTCATAATCATCTCAGATGACAGTATTTAATCTGAACTATCCCATTAATGGGGTTTTGGGGGCTTAAATATTGATGCTGTATCCTTAAGACACGTCATCAATATCAGATAGGTGGAGTCAGACATTGAGCACCCCTGCCGATCAGTTGTTTGAAGTGGCCACTGCACTCAGATGTGTCTGAAGGCCCTACAAAGTATACCAAGCACAGTTCCATACATTGTATAGTGGATTTGACTGGTATTGCAGCTCAATCCAATTCACTTAAATTGGATGACCGGGCAGAATGGCCATATGATCAATAAATGTTGGTCTTGTGCCAGGAGTCAGAGCCCACTGATCTGATGTAGATGACCTATGGTAAGGACAGGTTATCAGTATCATGTGATTTTTCTTCATACTTTTTTCCAGTTTGGACTCTCTTGACCCGTTTTCACCATGTAAACCAATCCCTCTGGATTGTTTCCATCCTGTCTGTAGCACTTCCTGTTGCTGCATCCAACCAAACCCATGATGCACTGCTCCTTTCTCTGTCAAAGCTCTAGCACCGCCTCTAACAAGTCCAACTAGTTTATAGCTCCTCCCACCACAATAGTTACACCCCCTATCACTGAACCTGCTGCTGTTTTGACATGCCCTTGGACATAACATCCCAAGAAAGAGCTGCATGGACATGTTCATGTGACCACATGCAACAAGCCACAAGGGAGAGTGGAGAGGATAGGAGTCTTTGTAGCAATAGATGGGGTAGTAGTTACTCATAGCAGCAGTCCTCTTTCTATGACACTCTCCTGGGGTCCTGCAGTGATGGGAAGAGCGTACCTTTTCCCTCCCTTCTTGGCACACCCTGGTTCTTGGGTTCTCCTGTCCTATGTTGGTTGAGGTGCCCTTGGTGGAGATGAATTGTGAAGTGCAAGGCAGGGTCCCTTAAAGCATGAGGGGGCAATGATGAGGTAGTTTTAACAATAGAACAGTTCTTGACTGGCAGATAAGGTTACAATGTAGCACAGTTTAGACCTTGCAAGAACAGACAGATCTTTGCAGTTTTACAGACCTTAAATTTCTGCTGCAAAGGTAGTTAACAGGGGACCAAGATCTTTCTCTAAAGCCATTGTCCTCACTCTGCACTTTTCTATCCCACAATTGGTCATCCAGACATAGGGGTGCAACACTGCTCACGTTTACTATGCAACCATGGGGCGGTCCCCTCTAAATGACAGACTAAGTTCTGTTCCTATTCTAGGTTGCGGTTCCTATTCTAGAAAATGGATTCATAGTAATCTCAGTTGGGTGTGGGCCTCAGCAGACCCACAGTCAGCCTGCAAAGTGGGTCCAGGCTCCTGAGACCATATTCTGCACAAGTTAGCTGTGGAGTCCAAAAGTCTTTTAGACAAGTTTTCTCCACAGAGCTTCTGTACGCACCTCCTCTTACCACTGGAATGCTCCACAATATTGTCTATTCTTTTTTGTTTCACTCTCAGAACCTGGTTTTTTAAGGTTTTTTTTTTTCCTTTTTTGCATCTCTTTGTTGGTTATGTACTTAAAGAACTCCCGAGAAAAATTTTATTCCATGTCCTGCTAGAAATGTACATGATATAATCTGTAGTGAATGTCATTTTCTTACCAGTGTCTGAATTTTTGACTTATATCATCCTGAAGTTTCTTATCTGTGTCATGTGACCAGCAATTAGACCCACCAACTCACACATAGACTTATGTGTGGACAGGAAGTCTAATTCTCTATGTATTCCTATGAGACTGAAAGTGAGGCTCCCATAGGAATGAATAGAGCAGTTACTGGCTTCCTGTCCTGGGTCAGTTGGAGGTCAGGGAGTTGGTCACATGACCCAGCTACAATAAGAAAAGACGTTTTTACTCACAGAAACAGTCACTGATAAGAAAATGACAATCACTACTACAGATTATATCATCCACCTTTCTAACCAGTCAGAGAATAAAAATTTTTGCGGGAGTTCTTCTTTAACTGTCTATATAAACACTCACTTACTCACTCCTCCCTATGGGGAGAGTGGAAACAGACCTACCTAGCCACAGTAGCTAAGGCCTGTTAACTCCTTGTGCAAGTTACTTATATGAAATGCATAAAAATACATTAGCACAATGTTAACCCTTTTTGGATTGGAGCACTGCCGTAGTAGAATGACACAAGACACAGACCAGAATCGAAGATAGGAGCATCATGGGTAAAGGAAACACATTACAAAATCAGAGCTCCCTTCATAAATGATTATATTAAAGGATGTTGATGCAAACCTGAAAATTCCTTTAAAGGGAACCTGTCATCTCCGAAACACCCTCTGAACTAGAGCAAACGTTGTATAGTGTAAGTGATGCTGAATCCGAATATGTAATTTTTATCTTCATACTCACTTCCATTCCAACGCTGTACTCCCACAAACCTGCAGCAAAATGCACTCAGTGGACTCCGGTGCTCACTCACATAATGGAGAGGACTCAAAGAAGAGTCCTCTGAATGCATTTTACTGCCGGTTTGTGGGAGCACAGCGTTGGAACGGAAGTGAGTATGAAGATAAAACTTACATATTCGGATTCAGCATCACTTACATTATACACCGCTTACTCTAGTTCAGGGGGTGTTTCGGAGATGACAGGTTCCCTTTAAGCCCTGGCAAACACCTTTAAGGCTTTATTCACATCTCATTTTTGCCTTCTACCAGAGATACACATTGGGAGCATTTCTCAAGGTTTACCTGTGATGAATGGTTGTAATTTGTGTCATTACCATGCATACAACGGCACACATCACCCATAGAACCCCATGACAAAAAAAAAGTATACCGCAAGGTATATTTTTTTACATTATGGCTCTAAATGGAATAATGTAGTTTTCCATGTTATTCCTTATGTTGCAAAAACAGCTGTGCCAACAAGGCCACTTTCTTGGCATATGCCGGTTGAATGGGGTCCTATGGATATGCTTGGTATAAGAGACGAAGAGTTGTATTCTCTTCAGCGGTAGGCACAAAGGCTCTAACCCCACACAAAAACTATTTTTCCAAATACAAAAGGGCTACAAAAGTTCATATCTAAGATAATCAGTTGCAGTTTTTGTGTTTTAGCTGCCAGTAAAAAAAACTAACAATCTGATTATTTAAATTGGCTGAACTTTGAATTTCGAAGGAGAAAAGAGTCTTCATCAGGGGCAAAAAGTTCACGGTAACCACAATTATTCCACCAAATGGCATCTCTAGAAAGAGTCTCCAGACGTCCAGAACGGCAGATATCCAAGATTTAGAAGCACTTAAAAACTGACGTCATGTAATGGATCCAGATTATGAAGGAATCTGATCCCGGGATACTTACACCGAGGGTGTTCCTCCGGTAACATCCACATTAGTACTATCATACGTTTAACCAGATTAACTCTGAGCAAGAAAACATTTTTTCTCTCAAGACATACAGATAGAAAGTGTCTGGTACTCATTTACTATGCGTATCATGTATGGAATGCATTTGGTTGGGAAAAACATATAGTACAAGATAAGTATTGTAGGGTTGGGCCCAAGCTTGGCACGAAGGTATATGCTTCAGGACTGAGAATGAAGTTACAGAATATAAGTCAACTTCAGTAAAGCCACCCATAAACAAAAATTCTTTCACAATGGGAACCATCACCCTTGTCCCTTGAGAAACATTCCAATTTTCACCCCCCAAAAATTTGAAAATTGAAAAAGTCTGAACTATAGAAAGAGGTATACATTAGTCAGAAGATTGGTAACCAATTGTTTGAATTTGGTAGACAGAATGATTCAGGGGAGGATTGGCCATAGACCTTACAGGGAAATTTCCCGGTGGGTCGATGCCCAAGGGGCCACCAGAGCCCTCCTCACAACCGGCCAGTGGAAGTTTTTGGTGATGTATTTTTGTGATGGACTGTGGTATTTGGCTCTGTTGGGGTGGTATAATGTGCCACAATATGGTATTGTTGGCCCCACCTACTTGTGTTGGCCCTGCCTTCCATCATTTTGGACCCGACTACAAAACGGGGCCACTTTTTGTATTTTTTCCAGGGCCACTTTTAAGTTCCCAGTCCGCCCCTGGACTGATTACTCCGAATAATCATTATTGAGGTTGTGTGAGTGTAGGTTCCCGTCATGTTAGATTTCAACATGCCTTCAGGGGGCAAGCTGCCATAAAAGGGGTCTGGCAGTAGCCTACTCCCATCGGCCCAGTGAATAAACATGCAAACTTGGCATGTGTATCAGGAAGTTGGGGATAATAGCTGTCACAGAACAATTTTAAAAGTATGGCCACCTGCTGTCAATCATAATGACCCAGCATGCCAATGAGCACAGGATATGTAGGGTGTCACCTAACAGGGCATATGGAAGGGGTTCTCCATAGTGATCAACTCTTAGAGAGTTGAGATCATGAGATTTGCATAGAATGGTTGTCAGAAAATAGTTCAGACTCCAGATGTGGCTGAAAAATTCATCCAAGCTTGAAGACACTTCAAAGTGACATTGTGCTGCAAAATATCACGGTCTGGAATTTCAGAACCTCAAGAATGACTGAATGGTTTTAAAGCGAATGTCTGCCTTTTAACAATACATCGTCCAACATTATGTCAAGAACCTTCTTAATATATCTGTATAGTGGTCAGAGCTCAGTTTTTCACATCGAGAGCATCAAATCTCCTACATAAAAGTAGAATAAAGTGATAAAATTGCCCCCACCTCTAGGGGGTATAAGAGATAATGGTTAATGCATAATGGTTTAATATTGAGTCCCAGTTAGTTCCCCCTAGTGGTGGCTGCAGGAAGACAGAATTTTGGTTTTGGGTTTGGAGCTCGGCGCTGAATTTTAAGGTGGTCATTCACTTTAAGACTAGTGTTGATCGAGCACCAAAGTGCTTGAGTGCTCTGGTGCTCGGGTAGAACACTTGGTGATGCTGGAGTTCTCTACAGAGCACCCGAGCACAATGGAAGTCAATGGGAGAACCAGAGCACTAAACCAGGCACCCCCTGCTCTGAAGAGGGGAGGGTGTCTGGTTCACAGGAAAAGGTCATAAAATGATGGAAACACCACAGAAATGGTTTGGGAGCAGCATGGGGAGGATGTCTGGATGCATCTTGGACTCCCAAGTATTTAGGATGTTCAAATGTTATACAGCAGACGTAGCGTAGGGAATATCGCCGTCACTAACGGCAGAAAAAATTACACTGAATGTCACAGGTATTTAGGATACACAAACGTTATACAGCACACGCTGCACACGTATTGTCGCCTTGATAAGCGTCAGAAAAAAATACACTGGATGTCACAGGTATTTAGGTTGCACAAACGTTATACAGCACACGTAGCGCAGGTGATGTTAATGTCAGGCAATTTTGCGCAAATTTTGCCCCCCCCAAAAATATATATTGTAGCCAGATATAACAACAGTCCTTAAAAGGACTTTTGGGTCTTTTCAACAGAAAATCTAGCCCTGCCTAACAAATTCCCATCTCTACACTATCTGTCCCTCTTTGCAGCAGCTCTCCCTGACTAAGACTTAGTCGGGTCACATGTCACCGATGTCGTGTTCCCGGCCAGCCAATCAAGTGGCCGGACTAGGGGCGAAGCTGAGGGAAGGCCAGCATGACAGGGTTTGGGTGGCGAAGTGGAGGCAATTAAAGGGTTAAGGGTCACTGCAGGGCTAGTGAAGGGAGTTGCTAGGGCAACTAAAGGGGGTGTGGTGGGAGGGTTTAAATAGTGGGGTAGTGGTGAGGAGGATAGCCATTTTGGTGAAGCGAATGCCCGCCCACCCGCCCAGGGTTTTTAGTGTAGGGCTTAGGTAGTTGCAAGATGAGTGGGGAAGGTGATTGTCGCGGCAGTCGTGGCGGGGGGAGTTCCTAGAAGTTGGCGGAGATGGTGGTAAGTTGGAATGGGAGGGCCCCACGGGTGGGGGCTGGACTCCCATTGGGGAAGAATCAGGATGTTGGTACAAGTGGGCGTCCATCAGTTTTAAGGTGCCTCCGAGCTGCCGCTCATCGGCTGGGGGCAAGATGGAGTTGCCCTGGTATAGAGTTTATACACTCCTGGTTATTTTGGGCTTCTAGGACCTCCCTCGTCAGTTTACTTAAGGAGGATGTGGGTTTTTGGTATAATATGTTGGTGTTATTTATGTTTTATTAATAAATACGGCTGCTGTGGCCGTTTTAATCCGAATAATATGTATGGCTCTTATTTTGGGTTGGTTTAAAGAAAATGGGGATAGGTAGGGCCGGAACGAGCAGACTACCAAATACCTTAGTCATGCCAGTAGCCAACATGGCTACGGCATTACAGTGAATGCCAGTACCTCCCCGTGCGCTGATTGGCTGCGTAGCAGCCAAGAAACGTGCGGGGAAGGGACTTGAGCATGGCGCCGAACACCGCGATGTGCCGAGCGAATACAGTGTTCTGCCGAGCATGCTCGCCCAACACTATTTAAGACTAACTTTTCAGGGAGGACAAATATAAAAAAAATGCGAAACATGTTGAACTTCTATTCATTATCGCTTTCCTTCCTTCCCAGGAAAAATATGAATGGTTTTAGAAATGCAAAACAGGTGTTAATAAGCAAAAAAAAAAACCTGAAGGAGTTTATTATGTGTAATAATTTTTGAAAAAGATGCCGTAATTCACTAAGGTGCCTGGAATTGTTAACACATTTCCACACGGCGCTCGTACTGATAAATAATGAGATTATATATAACCGCTCTCTTAATACATTGCACACATTCATACTTTTCTAGAAAAAAATGACCAAAGGAAGCAATTAAGGAAACTTTTTGAACTGTTTTCATTTTTTTTTTCCTCAGAAGGTATGTTATGGCATTGGAGCTTTCAGCGTGGCTTCCACCCAATGAAGTCATGACCATGTACACTCATGCAGGGCTGGATTAATAGGGTTCTCCAGGAACGGTTAATTATGGAAAGTCAACCCCCTGAGACACCGTCGATTGGCACTTACGAATGGGGCTTGGTTGCGGTACAGCTGCATGCATAGATCTGTGCCTTTATAATCAGTGAAGGGGTTACGGGTAGTGGGAGTACTGATGACACTACCACAGATAACACATGACCTATCTTAAAGGGGTTGTCTCACTCCAGTAAGTGGCATTTATCATGTAGAGAAAGTGAATACAAGGCACTTACTAATGTATTGTGGTTGTCCATATTGCTTCCTTTGCTGTCTGGATTCATTTTTCCACAGTTCACATTATACACTGCTGGTTTCCATGGTTACAACCACCCTGCAATCCATCAGTGGTGGTCGTGCTTGCACATTATAGGAAAAAGTGTCAACCTCTCTGGTGGTCGGGACCGTGGGAGCGCTCATAGGCTGGTGCTTTTTCCTGTAGTGTACAAGCACGACCACCACTGATGGATTGCAGGGTAGTCTGTAACCATGGAAACGAGAAGTGTATAATGTGATGGAAAAATGAATCCAGCCAGCAAAGGAAGCAATATGGATACAATACATTCGTAAGTGCCTTGTATTAACTTTCTCTACATGATAAATGGCACTTACTGAAGTGAGACAACCCTTTTAAATATATCCTGAGGCCTATTAGCAGGATCAATCTTATTACACTAGGTGAACCCTGTTAGGGTTAATCCTGCTGATTAAAATGATACCTGCCTTGTGAAAATCGGTTGAGGTGATTACCAAAAAAATACTTTATGTAAATCAAGGCTTCAGTGCAATAAGGGTGTGGCCAGCACTGCAAAGCGAAGGAGCTGAGGTGCACTGAGGAGCTAGACCCCGCTTGCTTCATTTGCATAAAAATATGACTTTATTCATTGAAATAGCACAGACAATTTCACAACACAGGTATCCTTATAATCAGCTAGAACAGTATGTCTGTTTTTGGGTTTGATCCTGTTGACACATGATCTTTAAAGAGGTTTTCTGGGACTTCAATATTGATGACTTATTCTAAAGATAGGTCATCAGTATCTGATCAGTGGGGGTCTCATCTGATGTTTGGCACTACCGTGAGCACTGCGGCCTCCTCACAGCTTACCAAGCACAGTGCCATACATTGTATAGTGGCTGTGCTTGGTAGTGCAGGCAACAATGGATCTGTCATGGGGAGCGGGCGTCATGCCCCATCCTTGCTGCGCCACCGGTCTCCCGTGTCTAGCTTCGAACGAGGACGCGGCAGGCCTCGTCTCCATAGAGATTAGGGGGCGGGGATTATGTGACAGCGTATGCTTCCCAGCGTACGCCCACTCTCTACTTGCATACAGGAAGCGAGGCGAACTCGGCAGCGTACTCTTCCTGGTGAGGCCGGCGGGGGCCCATCCCTTAGTGATGTACAGACAGGGCAGGTGAGCGGGGGCGTGGATAGACCAGCGCTCACCTGTGGAGAATTAGTATTGGGGTCATGTGCTGGCCACGTCACATGACACACCTGTGGGCCTTTTTAACAGGCAACCTTCTGGCCACAGGTTGCCTGGAATTGGTCTTCTTACCATTACCTGCGATTTAATTACTGCTGCGACTAGTGTATTTTGACTTTGGCTTCTTAATTTGACTTCGCCCTTGTCTGATCCTCTTGTACTTTGTTACCTCTTGGCTTCTGACCTCAGCCCGTGTTTTTGACTTTGATCCTGTTTGCTCCCCTGGTTTTGACGTGGCTTCCTGGTTTGACTTCGGCTTGGCGACATTTTTATATTATGTGTTCTGTCTTTTGTCTATTGTTTTCTCCCGTTGTTCCCCTCCCTGTACGCCCCAGCACGTACCTAGGCTAGGGACTGCCGTTCAGTTGTACGCCGTTGCCTAGGACGGGCTGTGCAAGTAGGCAGGGTCAGTGGTGGGATTGAGCTCAGGGCTGCATTTATCCCTGAAATGTGACAGGATCCAAGGATTAGAGCCAGGAGTAAAACGACTGGTACCAGGTGCATATTCCCAAGGGCGAGGCAGAAGCTCTATCTAGAACAATATTGAGGTCCAGATTTGGTTAAACAGGGAAAGAACCACATTCAGCAGGCAAAGAATCTATGGAGGCTTCATCCATATAAATAGGTTGCCAGGTCCAACATCATATTTGGCTACCATAGTTGCTTTGGCTAACCGATGCTACTGTAGATTCTGAAAGTATAGCTGCTGCTCAATCCAGCTTGGCCACAGCAGAAAAAAGGAAACATTGCAAGAGCAGCAGAAGTGGAACAGTCTGGTTGCCGAAAAAGATGATGTGACTGCTCACCAGGAGCCTAAGCCAGATCCTGGTGAGGGGAGCAACAAATGTAAGCACCTGACTAGTCAAGGCAGACGACCATCCCAAACTAGGACATGTTTGCTTTTAGTGGAGGGCTACACCTTTTCTTTGGACCCATAATGGGAAAGAACCCAGCTCCAAGCCAGTCTCCTTCCAAAAATTATACCTACAGGAATCTTATTAGCTGAAATACATTGTTCAGAAGTCAAAGATAAAATGATGCATCAAAATATTTTTCAAAATGTCTTCCTTCCCAATGCCATACCTATATTTTCAGTTTAGTGAAAGAGAACTTAAGGTCCGAGTTATTTGTTTCTAGAGGTGAACGAATCACCCAAAATTCACTTTGCCGAATGTTCGCCGAATTTTAAAGTATTCGTACTTTATACGAATCTATTCGAACAAAGCTGCGTACAAATCATACGTTATTATGTGGTGTATTGCGAACAGTTGTTGAAGGTACGCTACTTATGTGAACACGTACGCATGAGCTTATAAATTGCGTACGAATCCTCAGTGCATTATTGTCTAGCAACTGCGTAATACGCAGGCACGCACGACGCAAGGCTTTGCTGGAGCGGAATGGTGGAGTAGGAGGAACGCTCTGAGTCTGACCCCTGGCTACATATGGATGCTGTATCAGCAGATGACAGCAGATCATCCGGCTGAGACTGAGATGAGCGTGCCATCCACTCCACTACCTCATCCACTTTCTCCTCCACTACAATTTTGCGCCTTAGTGGGTTAGCCTTGTGGAACACCGGCCAAGTATTACGAATACTACCAGTAGATGCTCCGGCTACAGGTCCTGTGCCACCTTCTCCTTTTTTTTAGAGCTCGAGGTCTGGCTGAAACTGGACCCCTTTTGCTTATCCATTCCAGACATTTGTCACTTCACTCTGTGGCCCTGCGGCTGGTCTTTGTCTCTCTCCCTGTCTCTCTCTCTATCTCTCTCCCTGTCTCTCTCCCTGCCTGATTAATTACTAGCCCTGCAGTATCCCTGATGTGTAATATGGATTCCCAGAATAATTACACCCCAATTTTAACACAAGAGTTCACTGTCTCTCAGAACTACACACACAGTGCTTCTGCTCGTCTCAGCAGTCGCAGCACAACTGATGTTGCTGGCTTTCCGAGCCTGTGAGCCAATCAGAGCAAGCCCTTCCCACTAGGTCAGGTGATCGCTTTTTTTCCCGGGCTTTTTGCCGCCTATTTCCGTACGAATAGCGAACTTACAGTAAAAGTTCGCTAATTAACTGAATTCGTACGCATCAGCGTATAGAGTAACTTATACGTAGCATTTGCATACAATTCATCGGACAAGTACGTAGTGTATGTACAAAGCTTTAAGAACATTTTCGAATCGAACGGAGCGAATCTGAAAAAATCCAGATTCGCTTCGGAGTGGAAAATTGCGTAGATTCGTATCGAATCTACAAAGCGGCGAATAGATTCGCTCATCTCTATTTGTTTCCAAGATGTTGGATCCAGAGCAGGATAGCCAATGCCTGATCCAGCGGGGTCAAAGCAGAAAAAAGAAGGCATTGTGGGAGGAAGAGCAGCAGAAGTAGAAGTGTCTGGTTGCCTAGTGAGAGGATGCAGCTGCTTGCCAGGTCCTGACACTGGATCTCGGTGAAGTGGGTAACAAATTTGAGAGCCTGAACAGAAGACTAACCTAGCCAATGCAGAAGACCATTCCACACTAGAAGATGTTTGCTATTAGTAAAGAGATCTACTTGTCATAGTATGGGGCACATAGTTGCTTTAAGCCAATGATGGGAAAGATCGTAAGTCCGATGGCCCTCCCCATCAAAAACGATACCTAGAAGAATTTTGTAAGCTGAAATAAATTGTTCAAAAAAATTGTTCATTCAAAAATATTTTCAAAACTTTTTTCCTGGTGAAATAATAAAATTTTGGGTTCAAGGGAAAGGAACATAAGTTGTGAGTTATTTGTTTCCAAGATGTTGTTTTGTAGATGTTATTTCCAAATCCCGTTTTTAAGTTGACATTTAATACATCTTAGCAAATGCTTCATAAAAAAAGGCAATAATGCTTCGGGGGGCATCAAGTTCACCAAACTGCTCTTTAGCGAGTCTACTGAAATATACAGAATCCCTGCAAAAAATTACCCATCGGCAGGTGAATGGGGGGGGGGGATGGTGATGGTGTAAAAGTCACTTTCGAAGACTTGAGGAGGCAGAACAGCAAAAGGGACATTAAAGACTGCCAGGATAATGTGGGCTTTGGAGACGTTAGACACGGTGACCACACGAGTGAAAGACAATATAGAATAGTCTGTTGACATTTTTTCGGGACGAGGTTATTGATAAAAAGAGGACAGGACCCATGATTTCAAAAATAAATAAAAATAATACATTCATGATGCAAATCTTCTTCGTCCTGTATTATTCTTCGAAGAGCCAAATTACATGTTGTGGGCTTGCCAGATGGTTGCATTTCTCAAGACGATTGATGCCATCTCTGCCTATCCAGCAATACGACACTGTATAAGAGAAACACTGACTCTCTCGGGAGAGAGCGGGAATAGAGTCCTTTGTTGGTGGTAGTGTCACAGAGGAATAACTAGTCCCCACATCTGTTCTTCTTTGTTAATAGACAGGTAGATCCCTAGTGTTCCCACGGAAGGTCTACTTACTGTCTTCTGACTGGGACTCGTAGTAATATTACCTATAAGTTGCGTGGGTGATTGGGGAATGATACAATGATAACGTTACAAGGAAGGGATGTGTATAAAATAAGAAAAAAGGTCTGCCAAAAACAGCACCCACTCTAGTCCATGGGTTGGTCAGGTATTGCCGCTCAGTCAATGGTTTCTCATAAAATCCATTTATCAATAATCTGAAGGGTTTTGGAGAAAGCCCTTCAGGATGAAAGTCAAGTAGTAATAGGACTTTGACTGGTGGGTACTATGGCTGTCATGGTTATGGAGGTCCAGGGATAGATTGGCCATAGACCATAAAGGGAATATTTCCAGTGGCTGACGCCCGGGGGCCGCGTGGGCCCTCCTCATGGCCGGCCAGTGGAAGTTTTTTGGGATGTATTTAGCGCTGTTGGCAGTATTTTGTGATGGAGTGTGGTATTTGGCTCTGTTGGGATGATATAATGTGCCAAAATATGGTATTGCTGGCCCCACCTTTCATCATTTTGGATCTGACTACAAAATGGGCCATTTTTAGTATTTTTTCCAGGACCACTTTAGGTTCCCGGTCCGCCCCTGTGGAGGTCCTCCGGCAGGCATTGGCCCAGGGCAAGTACTGTTATGAGGATCCTGTGGTTGTGACTGTTATTATCATGAGGGCTGTGGTAGGCACTGGTATAAGTGCGTATTGTGGCTGTTACTTTTATGAGGATCCAATGATAGACATTGTTATGAGAGTCCTGTGACTATTATAAAGCCTTGAGGCGGGCACTGTTATGGGTGTCCTGCTGGTTTCACAGTTATGGAGGTCCTGTTACAGTTATGGGGGTCTTGTGGCAGGCACTGGTATATGGGTCCTGTGGCTGTTATTGTTATGTGGGTCCTATGATAGACATTGTTATTGGGGTCCTGTGACAGGCATGATCCTGTGGTTATCATAGTTATGGAGGTCCTGTGGCTGTCACAGTTATGAGGGTCCTGTGGCAGTCATAGTTTTGGCGGTCTTTGGGCCAAGATGGGCATACTCTAAAGGGTTTTGGCACCACTGGTCTGGGGTCAAAGATCAGGATGACAAACCCGGGTTAAATTTGCAGCTATAGGAAGCTGAAAAAGTCTTGGGTCATGAGACCCAAAGAAAAGTTTTGGTTCAAATACTATTTTAAGCACATCTACAAAAATTGCCACATGTAAATGGCCTGTATGGACAAAAAAATTAAATCTGTAATAAAAAAAATAAACCACTTTTCACTGAGTTTGTATAGATATATTCAGAGGCCTCCCTTGTACCTCCTGTGGGCCCATATCATACCATACCATAATGGACCCAAATATCCAAGAGAAAAAATCCATTTGATTGCCTTTTGGAGCCAATCACTTGCCACTAGGGTCTATTTCTGTGATTCGGTGATCTATTAAACCTTATTGTTGATATTACGGTTGGGCCTTCAGAATAATTTCTTCTGGTGGGCCCCAGGAACCTCAGTCCAACACTGGATATATTCTATACCTTTTGTATATCCATTGGAATTTCCAGCAGTGCCAGACTAACTAAAACCTAAGACTTTAAAACTTAAAAAAACCTAAAAAATAAAAATGAAAATAAAATCTGTAAAATTGTAAAAAAAAATATAAGAAAGAAAATTTTAAAAAATCTATATTTTTAAATGCAATAAATAAAGTGAAACTAGGCTGTAATATAATAAAATGTCAGAAGGATGCCTGAGAAAATAAACCTTTAAAAAAGAGAGTAATTAAGACTAATTTATTTTCATGGGAGTAGTTCTTCTTTTGAAGAAAAACAAAGGCCTCCACTTGTACAAAGTGAGAATATAACTGCCCTGTGAAAGGTGACATTTGATGTCCAGACTTGAGGAGCTTCCAGCTAGAATTTCAGCTGATCACACGAGCAAAACAGAATGCAAACCAGACATGAAAGTCAACCCTGGGGGATTATGGTCCAGGTGAGTAGTTCTTTGATTGATTTGACAACTACAAGTATGGTGACAAGTTCTTTTTTTAAGAAACCTCTAGGAGATGCTGATCGTGAGGGATCTCAAGGTTTGGGGATTCTTCCATGAGGATAAACAAAGATATAAAGTGCAGATAAGCCATATGGTGGTATCAAGGTTTTAGTTGTGGCCATGGGTTCAAAACCAAACAAAGCCTATTCAAAAAGTTGCTTTTCTCCCGCAATAAAGGTAACATTGCCTTTTAATTTTGTCTGTGGCATAATGTATTTCAGCATGACAAGAGCCAATGAGAATAGCACAAAAGAGGTCATTCATTTTCAGTCTGTCTTGGGACTCTCGGGCCAGCCCAAAAATGTTGCAAATTTTACGCAAGCCCTACTTGCACTAAAATGTGCAACTTTTTTTTAACTTTTTTTCCCCCACTCTAGTTCCAATTCTAAAAAGAAGGTCTAAAGGGAAGAGGTAGGTTGCTTGATACATTTACTACAATTTACTCCAGAAAATGTGATAAATGATGGCTGTATCTATACCAGATTTTACTTTGTGGGAGGTTTTTCTATAATAATAACCTAAATGTGTAATATATGAATGGTGGCTGTGAGGAGGGCTCAGGCGGCCCCCTGGGCGTTGGTTCACTGGGAAGTTTACCTGTAGGCTCTACGGCCAGTTTGCCCATGCCTCTATGAGCCAGAACAGAGCGACGTTCTGCTCATCTGAATGGCCACCATATACTACTACTTTATGGCAAAAAACAGCAGTCTCTTCCTGTCTGAGGAGGGTTGAGACACTTAAAACGTGGTGTCCCATTTGGATGATCCGTTCTCTAATCCATCAGTGATCAGGTGATTGATACAGGTCACCTAGTTAAGCTGAAGGTGGTCAAACACTTCCCCTGCAGCGGCCACTTCAGGACAAATGAGGTATTACATGGCCTTCATTCAAATTAATGGGTGACTGTTTAATTTATGGTCATGATGAGTCCTCCAGAATGGGAGCTGCTCGACTTTTTGGCTCACAGATGGCGGTCCAGAGCAAGGTCCTTCTTCTATGAGATTCCTAGGCCCTAATAGGGCATATGGTTAGGAGATATCCTAATTAGGCAATGGCTATAATGCCTTTATATTAAATTAGTTCTTGGTGATAAGATCTTTTTGGTTCTAAATTCACTAGGGTTTGTGCTATAGGCCAAACCTTCCATTAAAGGGGTATTCCGGTTACCATAAATATAAGTTATGCTTTAGACTAATTCATCATCAATCATTTCCTAATATAATGTCAATTTCACATATTTAACGTTCAGTAGTTATAAAAGTAGTTTTCTTCCTCTGCTAACCACTGTGTTCCTCATAAGTTACCATGGCACGACCTGTAGTTCTGAGCCTTTGTCTGGTCAGGCATGCTTAGTGTGTTGCTATCAATTCTCTAGCTAATGTCAGTGTGCTGGTGATTACTAAGTAGAGGGGGCGTGTCTGCACTGTGATAGCAGGCAACCAATCAGTAATCATCAACACTCATGAACAAGCAGAAACTCACAGCAGGAAAGCTAGGGATTGTGGGAATTGTAGTTTGTGAGGGAAGATCAGGAGCCATGATACTCTCAGTGTGTTGCAGGCTCACACAGGAGCTAGACAAATGAATTGCAGGGTAAAATGAAGCTCTGGTTATATGTACAGGTATGGGTTCTGGTTATATGTGGAGGTATGGGTTCTGGTTATATGTATAGGTATGGGTTCTGGTTATAAGTATAGGTATGGGTTCTGGTTATATGTATAGGTATGGGTTCTGGTTATATGTACAGGTATGGGTTCTGGTTATATGTACAGGTATGGGTTCTGGTTATATGTATAGGTATGGGTTCTGGTTACATGTATAGGTATGGGTTCTGGTTATATGCATAGGTATGGGTTCTGGTTATATGTATAGGTATGGGTTCTGGTTACATGTATAGGTATGGGTTCTGGTTACATGTATAGGTATGGGTTCTGGTTACATGTATAGGTATGGGTTCTGGTTATAGGTATAGGTATGGGTTCTGGTTATATTTACAGGTATGGGTTCTGGTTATAGGTATAGGTATGGGTTCTGGTTATATGTATAGGTATGGGTTCTGGTTACATGTATAGGTATGGGTTCTGGTTATATGTACAGGTATGGGTTCTGGTTACATGTACAGGTATGGGTTCTGGTTATATGTATAGATATGGGTTCTGGTTATATGTATAGGTATGGGTTCTGGTTATATGTATAGGTATGGGTTCTGGTTACATGTATAGGTATGGGTTCTGGTTATATGTACAGGTATGGGTTCTGGTTATAGGTATAGGTACGGGTTCTGGTTATATGTACAGGTATGGGTTCTGTTTACATGTATAGGTATGGGTTCTGGTTACATGTATAGGTATGGGTTCTGGTTATATGTACAGGTATGGGTTCTGGTTATAGGTATAGGTATGGGTTCTGGTTATATGTACAGGTATGGGTTCTGGTTACATGTATAGGTATGGGTTCTGGTTATATGTATAGATATGGGTTCTGGTTACATGTATAGGTATGGGTTCTGGTTATATGTACAGGTATGGGTTCTGGTTATATGTATAGGTATGGGTTCTGGTTATATGTACAGGTATGGGTTCTGGTTGGGTCACAGCTTGCAGCCTTAATACACTTTTTAAAAAATTAAGTTACGTTACCGGAATATCCCTTTAAGTCTTCACATCTGGCATCACATATAATCATTACTTATCTATCCTTGCACACATCCTCACTCGCTCTAACTTCCAGACCACATATATATAATACAGCTATTTTCATTGGAAGCCAGTTAACCTACCGATGTGTTGTTGGAGTGTGGGAAGAAACCAGATTTCCTGGAGGAAACCCATGCAAATACTGGAAGAACATACAGTATACATTTGGTTGGGTTCCTGGTTGGGATCGAACCCATGACCCCAGTTCTTCAGTACAGAAAGGTTTAGCTCCAAAAAAAAGTTGGAAAAGGTCTAATTATTTTATACACAATCAAGTCACATTATTATGACCACCAGCTAATATCCAGAGTAACCTCTGTGTGTAGCACTGACAGTAGGGAGTGACTCCATAAGCTCCTGTTAGGTTGTCACAGGGATCTAGGGCCATGCTGGATGTTATTGAGGGATTACTGGGGATGTGATTTTATAGGATTATTGATACATGTATCATTCGTAACAAGCCTAAAATACGACGTATATAACGTATAGCTGAGAGAAGTGAATTAAGCGTTGGAGTCATTCGTTCCAAAAACACGTGCGGCGCAGTCTGGAAGTATCGGCGGAAGAAGGAAATGACTTGAATATTTGTTATTTTGGAAATAATAGAACATTTATGGGATTCGATTAAGGGACGTCCGTTCCAAAAAAAAAAATGAAAACTAAAAAATGAAACATTTGCAGATGGAGCTGCAGATGTCATATTCAGGGTCAGCCAGCTGCTCGTGCAGTGAAATCCTCACTCTGAAACAAGTCACATTTGCATTTGGTGGCCGTTTCAAAGAAGTCGTCTAACAAAGTTCAGAGAGATGATTGCCTGCAGGAGAGGACGGCGCTCCGGGGCGTAGCCACCTGCAACCTGCCGGCCTGAGCACTAAAGCCCTGGATTTTCCCTCCTTTTCAATTTTTCTTCAAGACATGATCCACTATAACCTGATCTAGTGTGAAACACAACAATAGCTGGTCCAACTGGAGATCCGGCAGTCCAACTTATAGTAGTCTGTAGTCTGCAAATGAGCTGCTGCTGCTGACTACAGATTGTCACTAAAGGGGTCCTCTCACTTCTATAAGTGGCATTTATTATGTAGAGAAAGTTACTACAAGGCACTTACTAATGTATTGTGATTGTCCATATTTCTTCCTTCACTGGCTGGATTCATTTTTCCATCACATTATGTAATGCGCGTTTCCATGGTTACAGACCACCCTGCAATCCATCAGTGGTGGTCGTGCTTGCACACTCTAGGAAAAAGCACCAGCCTCTCTGGTGGTCGGGACCACAGGTTTTTTTCCCCTATAGTGTGCAAGCACAACCGCCGCTGATGGATTGCAGGGTGGTCTGTAACCATGGAAACGAGCAGTGTATAATGTGATGGAAAAATGAATCCAGCCAGCAAAGGAGGCAATATGGACAATCACAATACATTAGTAAGTGCCTTGTATTAACTTTCTCTACATAATAAATGCCACTTACTGAAGTGAGAGGACCCCTTTAATGGTACCAGCCTAAAGTCAGAAGTAAGACTGGTTCATGAAAGGGCACCATGGCAGCCAAGAAGAATATTAGAGGGGGTCATCCAGGATTATAAAACACATTTTCCAATACTGTATGGTTTATTCTGAATTTATTCTTCTTTTTGGAAACCTCCATCGATTTGCCTAAACAGACTGCAGCATCTCTTGCTCTGGAGGACCTAACACATCCATGAGTTGCACCATCAGCTCAGTGGTGTAATTGAGAATAGTGTAATACTTCATTTCCCCTGTAGGGGCACTGCAGAGGAAGTGAACATTTGCTACCAGATTACAACTGATCGCTTACAGGTTGGGAACCCTTCTAACAAAAACGAGTTGGAAAACCATGTTAATCCCTTCCCACATCTTTACGTAATAGTAAATCAAGGACCATGGTGCATTCTGAATTAATATAGTGTGTGTGTGTTGGGGGGATTCTGGGGACCCCCATCAGTTTGTCTAAACAGACTGCAGCATCTCTTGCTCTGGAGGACTCAACACACCGATGCATTACACCATCAGCTCAGTGGTTTCATTGAGAATAGTGTAATACCTCATTTCCCCTGCGAAGGCGCTGCAGAGGAATTGAACACTTGCTACCAGATTACAAATGATCCCAATGGGATCAGCTTAAAAATTGGGAACCCATCTAACAAAAAACGTTGTAAAAAGCAAAAAACCCTGTTAACCTCTTTCTGCATCTTTACGTAGTAGTACATCATGGCCGGTAGTATAGTCTGAATTATTATAGTGTGTGTGTAGGGGGAAGGGGGAATTGATTTTGAGAACCTCTATGAGCTTGTCTTAGCCGACTGCAGCATTTCTCGCTTTGGAGGACCCAACAAATACATGCATTACACAATCAGCTCAGTGGCTTCATAGAGAATAGTGTAATACCTAATTTCCCCTGCGGGGGCGCTGTGGCAGAACTGAACACTTGCTACCAGATTACAGCTGAAACCTGTATCAGTTTGTCTAAACAGACTGCAGCATCTCTTGCTCTGGAGGACCCAACACATCCATGCATTACACCATCAGCTCAGTGATTTCCTTGAGAGTTGCATAAGACTTTTTCTCCCCTGTGGGAGCGCTGCAGAGAAATTGAACGCTTGCTTCCAAATTACAACTGATTAGAAACTCTTCTAACAAAAAAGGTGTAAAAAAGTTGAAAACCCCTTTAATCCCTTCTCTATCTTTACGTAAAAAAGTATGTCAAGGCCCTTAGTGCATTCTGAACTAATATGGGGGATGTTGTTTCTTGGGACCTCCATCCTTGTCTATACAGACTGCAGCATCTGTTGCTCTGGAGGACCCAACACATCCATGTATTACATCATCAGCTCACTGATTTTATTGAGAATAGTGTAATACTTAATTTCCCCTGTTGGGGCGCTGCAGATAAATTGAACACTTGCTTCCAGATTTCAACTGATTGGAAACCCTTCTAGCAAAAAAGATGCAAAAAAAGTGCAAAACTCCTTTAACCCCAACACATCCATCCATTACACCATCAGCTCAGTGGTGTAATTGAGAATAGAGTAATACTTAATTTTGTCAGAGGGGGTGCTGCAGAGGAAACAAACACTAGCTAACAAATTACCACTGATCACTGTGGGAGCAATTTATAGGTTGGGAACCCTTCTAACAAAAAGTGTTGTAAAAAGTGGTTAATCGCTTCCCTCATCTTCACGTAATATAGTACGTTGAGGCCATACTTTGCTATTGTACATTGCTATCACTGGCAGGAGGATGGCGGTATTACAGCTTCTGCTGCAATTGAAATTGTTAATGTTTTAAAAAGTTCCAGCAAAATTTAAACAAAATACCCCACCCCCTCCACATACACACATACTACCCAGCACGGCTCATCCTGAGCCTCCTGATTCACATATGTAATGCAAGAACTATACAGGCAGGGAAAGAACTACTGGATCCCAATGCAAAATCTGACTCCATCTACCATGTGCCGTTTATAATTCTGCCATTTAGTATAAATGTTATCTGAGGCAGATTGAAGTAGAAGGGTAAGCGCCTCTGCACAACATCATAGGTTCCTATGGCATTTGGGATCAGACTTTATACGCCTAAATTTTTGGCTCGGGCATGAATGCATTTTGTAATTTGTGTGTTTGTACACATGTTCCATTTCAGCACCTGTGTATATGAGCTGCGGTACATTCACGATATAACTAATCCTATTAGCTGCTGTGATTTAATCCCTGGCTGCTCAGCGGATTATTCCGGACACACAGACGTCTCTTCTCTTACTAATGTCCCGTCATCTCCACAATCCTGGCCTTTTTCTTCACATAATCTCTGGAAATCCCTCACTCCTTAAAACCTTCTGGAGGAATTTTCATTTACGTCCGGCCTTATACGGAAATAATCGAAGTTTACAGTCTGTAACCCCTTTGCCACAGTGAATGCGCTCACTCCCCATGGCCCTTCCGTTGCCCCCCTCTTGCCCCTACCTGGTGCTGCCTGAGGCGATTGCCTCACCTGGCCTCATTGATGGTGCACCCCTGCACAGTTCTGAGAATGTTTAATGCTCAGAGCTGTTATTTGGTGACTGTATTATTTTAGCACTGTTGGACGGTATTCATTTAGGCCTGTGTGGCATAATGTGTATGGTGGTGGCTTCTTGTTCTTTAGACATCTGTATGGAAATGTTTTGTGCCCAAGGTATGATTATGACCGTACGTGGCCAACAATAGAGCTTGTCATGGTTGCTAACAGTCCTGGATTTGCCAGGATTGTCCTGAGTTTTCAATCCTAGCAAATTTGGCTTCTCCAGACTCCAAAGTGGTGGAGTTTTTCTGGCATAGCTGCTAACTTTTCCGAATTTGAGGGGACTGTCCCTGATTTGTGCTGTCATGGGCCGAAAATGGGCGTGGATAACACAGCCCTGCCCATAAATGGGTGTTCCTGGGTGGTCCCAGGGGGCCCGATTTTACCAACTGAAACGTTGGTAAGTATGTTCCGGGCAAGTTTGGGGTGGGGCTTATATTCTCCAAGTATGGTAAACCAGCCAAGAAGTGGGCGTTCCCGACAGTATGGTGGGCTTAAAGGGATTGTCCAGGATTTTTATAGTTTGGTCTATGTTCAGGTCAGACTATCAATATCTGAACCCCAGCCGATCATCTGTTGCCAATTAGCTCCTGAGCTGGGCCTACACAATTCCATGCAATATGTAGCTGAAAAACCTTGTAATTGCCCCAAATTTGCCAACAAAAATGTTGGTATGTACTTTGTATGATAATGATATGAGCCCCCTGCTTTCCAAATTGATAATAACTGGGTGTTAGGTATAGACCACCAGCACCGCACACAGAAAATCCCTTATATTCCTTGTTTACAACCACTGATGTCCTTGTTGCCCATAGCGACCAATCAGAGCTCAACTTTCATTTCTTCAACTGCCCCGGTAAAATGAATGCTGCGCTCTGATTGGTTGCTATGGGCAACAAAGACAGTTCGGACAAATGAGGCCTAAACATATGGAAAGTTTAGATTGCAATAGACAGTAGGAAGCCTGCGGGGCCCCTTTCCCGAGGCCCCGTACTGCAGCACAGTGGTTAAGTAGGCTGTACCACACATGACAAGCTTAGATACATAGGCTCAGCAAACAGAATCCCATATGACAGGCTTGGATGCATTGAATCTATAGATGGTGTCTAGCATGATGGGCTAATCATGATACATGAGCATTGCAGACTGTATCGCACACAATAGGCTTAGATACACAGGTGTATCATACAGTATGACTCATGCGAGGCTTAGATACACTTGTTCAGCTGCACAGTATCACACCCGACAGGCTTAGATATACCAGCATAACAGACTGTATCATATATAATGGGTTTAGATACAGCAGTTACTGTAAGTGGACTGTATAATACGTGATAGGCTTAGATACAGTTGCTCAGCTGCACAATACCACACCTGAGAGGCTTAGATATGTCAGCATTACATACTGTATCATATATATTGGGTTTAGATAAGCCAGTTCAGTAGACAGGGTCACGTGATAGGCTTAGATACATTGGCTTATCAGACAATATAACTTATGTCTCTCACGTGACAAGCTTAGATATAATGGAATAACAGACTGTATCATATATAATAGGTTTAGATACATCAGTTAAGCAGACAGTATTATACATGATAGGCTTAGATACAGTTGCATCACACGTGACAGCCTTAGATATACCACCTGGGCAGGCAGTATCACACAGGATAGGCTTATATACCACACATGGAGTTGTATAATAAAATTCACTAACATTACATGATGGGGAATATAGTGCTGTGTATCACACATAAAAGGCCTAGATACAACAGCACAACAATAGCACACCTGGAAGGCTTAGAGATATATATATATATATATATATATATATATATATATATATATACTGAAGCAGATATAAGGAATGGATAAGGGTGCCTGCACGCTTGTTCAATATTTCGTGGGTTGGCATGGCTTTAATTATCCCCCCCCCCATCCTAATCTCCTGATAGAAAACGGAAGGAGTTTTGCAGGTACCTGCAGGTCTCCATCATGTCACAGGGTCATCCTGTCTAAAAAAAAAAAAACCTGTTGTAAAACCTATGGGAAAGATGAGAAAGGTCAGGCAGATTGTCCCCATTCAGCCCACATTATAATGCATGAGCAGATCCTAAAAGAAAGGTACCTTTGTGTAACCTCTGCCCCTAAGGGTCCCGAGTAAACCTCCATGTACTGTATGTAGCCACTAATGAGTTTCAGGATGGAAGTATCACCTGGGTGTGCCCTCAATTATTTACTCATCTACACACTGGGCCGGGGGTGGGGGGGCATACTACTATGTCAGGTGATTGTACCCAGGACAATCATGGATACCATCCTGGAATGCTTTTTAGTATTCATTTTCAACAGTTGGGCCATACAAGATAGGCTAAAGTTCATCAAAAGAGATGATTTTATTCGTTAGGTGTTATCTTCTGAAATCATTATCAGGCGGTATCTTCTAGAATAATCGTCAGGTGGAATCATCATCAAGCGCTATCTTCTGGATTCATCATCAAGCGGTATCTTCTGGAATCATCGTCAAGCGGTATCTTCTGGAATCATCGTCAAGCAGTATCTTCTCAAATCATTGTCAAGTGGTATCTTCTGGAATCATCGTTGGGCAGTATCTTCTGGAATCATCATCGTCAAGTGGTAGCTTCTGGAATCATTGTCAGAAGCTTTCTTCTGAAATCATCATCAAATAGTATCTTCTGGAATCATCGTCAGGCGGTACCTTCTGGAATCATCATTGGGTGGTATCTTCTGGAATCATCGTTGAGAAGTATCTTCTGGAATCATCATCAAGCGGTATCTTCTGGAAACATCCTCAGGCGATATCTTCTGGAATCATCATTGAGCAGTATCTTCTGGAATCATTAACAAGTAGTATCTTCTGGAAACATCATTGGGCGGTATCTTCTGGAATCATCATGAAGTAGTATCTTCTGGAATCATCATGAAGTGGTATCTTCTGGAATCATCATGAAGTGGTATCTTTTGGAATCATCATGAAGTGGTAACTTCTGGAATCACTGTTAGCCAGTATCTTCTAGAATGAATTTCACGGGTATCTTCTGGAATCATCATCGGGTGGAAACATCTAGAATCATCATCAAGTGGCATCTCATGGAATCCTAGTCAAGCGCTATCTTCTAGAATCATCGTCAAGCGGTATCTTCTGGAATCATCGGCGGGCGGTATCTTCTAGAATCATCGGTGGGTGGTATCTTCTGGAGTCATCTTCGACAGTATCTTCTAGAATCATCATCAGGCGGTATCTTCTGGAATCATCATTGGGTGGTATCTTCTGGAATCATTGTCGAGTGGTATCTTCTGGAATCATCAAGTAGTATCATCTGGAAACATCATCGGGCGGTATCTTCTGAAATCATCGTCGAGCGGTGTCTACTGGAATCATCATCAGGCGGTATCTTCTGGAATCATCATCAAGTGGTATCTTCCGGAATCATCGTCGGGCGGGTATCTTCTGGAATCACTGTTAGGCGGTATCTTCTGGAATCACTGTTAGGCGGTATCTTCTGGAATCATTGTTGGCCAGTATCTTCTAGAATCATTTTCACGGGTATCTTCTGGAATCATCGTCCGCTGAAAACTTCTGGAATCATCAGCAAGTGGCATCTCATGGAATCCTAGTCAAGCGGTATCTTCTAGAATCATCATCAGGCGGTATCTTCTAGAATCATCGCCGGGTGGTATCTTCTGGAATCATTGTCGGGAGGTACCTTCTGAAGTCATTGTTGACAGTATGTATGTTCTCGAATCATCATTAGGTGGTATCATCTAGAAAGAAATAAACCTTTATTTTTATCTGAATGTTGCTAGGCCACGAAAAATCTCTCCATTAAAGTACAATCCAAAAACATTCCCAGAGTGATCGTTCATCCTTCACTCTGCATCATTGAACATGTATGGCCAATATGGACTAAAATGTATGTGGATTCATTGGTGTAACGATCGCTCACAATTATTGGTTCGACAGTTCTTCAGTCATCAACCAAGTTCTAGCTAAAGTTTATGGCCACTTTTAGATTGTGGGAAAGCCAGGTGACAACCAATGTGGCCGACTTTACTTCTCCCACAAGGACATACTTACTCCACTCCCATACATCTCTATAACCAGTGGAGTACATAGAAACTAGGAAGCCCCATAGCAAAGACTAGAATGGGCCGCCATTTCGGCGCATGTTTTGCAACTTCTAGAACCTTTTGAAGACGCTTGGGCTGATGCTCCACAGTAGATCTTTTGGAATTAGTTGGTATACTTACCTACATTAGAATTCCTCAAATCTGTACCTTTAACCCCTGCCCCGGGAAAGTCCCAAAAATGGCCACTTTTGGGGTAAATTTTGCATAACCCCATACCATTCCAGGCTGGCTTGTGCCCAGGACTATTGGCATGCACGAACAGGTTCTCACCGCCTAGTAGTAAAGTAGGCCTGGTCTAGCCCCTTCTCTACATGGGCACCACAGAAGCCACATGAGGTGCCACCAAGGTATCCATGCCCAGTGACGTGAAGAGAAACTGGTAACAGAGCCCTCAATATGGGTGAAGGCCTCCTCGAAAGGCCTGGGTGTAATGACAACTTTTGAGCATGCCCTTAGCAATAATTTTTCAGGTGATACTTTTATCTGGCTGTTCTGACTCCATATTTCATTTCCAGTCACCATGGTGACGGACGTGAGTTTATGTATATCCAGCCTTCACGATGAGACATCACATTCCAGCCGATGTTATTTTTTATTCCCACTCGTCGGGAACGCCTTCCCCACAAAAATATTCAGGATTAGTGGTTACTACAAAAATCAGTCAAGTTCAGTCACGCACCTTGGCCCAGGAAACCTCATACGTGACCTGATCCTATCCACACGTTTCAATAAAACTGCACATTTTTCATTTCTGGCAAATTTTTTTCTGTAAATTGTCTTTAAAAAGATGACAATACAAATCTGTAGCCAGAATAGGAGGAATCATTTTCTTCTTTTATTTCTCGATGCGTCGTCTGGTGCGAGGGTTTTTGTCCAAGAATTCGGCTGGGTTTAATCTGATACATACCTTCCTCCTCGCCTCTGCTGAGGGTAACACAAGCTCCGTACTAAAGCTACTTATTGGCAATTGAACAGACGGAGGGCGTGACGTTATTAGGAGATTATATCTCCCTCTTACCTGAGGGAGGAAGAGAGGAATGGCGAGGTATAAACTACTACCCCCATTGTCTGCCGCTGGTTCCAGGTGCATAATCTCGTTACAGAGCTCACCCAAAAAGACCTGGTAATCAGAGGGCCCAATATATTAACAGGTTTCCAAAAGCCATGTTTAACAAGTGGCTGGTTAAAGGGAATGTCACTTAACATTGAGCTTTATCTATCTATCTATCTATCTATCTATCTACTATCTATCTATCTATCTATCTATCTATCTATCTATCTATCTATTTATCTATCTATCTTCTATCTATCTAGTACCTATCTTGTTAATTATCTTATATTATATATCTATCTAATATCCTATTTATCATCTATTTCTTCTATTTTCAGTTTATAGTACGTATATATCATCTATATCTGTCTATCTATCTATCTACTCATATCTATCTATCTATCTATCTATCTATCTATCTATCTTCGATCTAATCTATCTATCCTATCTCATATCTATCTCTTATCTATCCAATATTTATCTATACCTAATATCTATAATCTATCTATATTCTATTTATCTAAATTCTCGTTCTTTCTTTCTTTCTTTCTTTCTTTCTTTCTTTCTTTCTTTCTTTCTTTCTGTCTTTCTTTCTTTCTTCAATATATCATCTATCTATCTATCTGTTTAATTATCTATCTGAGTATTATATATCTATCTAATATCCTATTTATTATCTATCTATCCACTATTTATCGATATCTAGTATCTATCAATTATCAATTATCTCATATCTATTCAATCTATTACCCATCCATCTATCCATCCATCCAATATCTATCTATCTATCTATCTATCTATCTATCTATCTATCTATCTATCTATCTATCCAATATTTATCTATACCTAATATATATTAATTATCTATCATTATCTATTCATTATCTATCTAATATCTATCTATCATCTATTTATCTAAATTCTTCTTTCTTTCTTTCTTTCTTTCTTTCTTTCTTTCTTTCTTTCTTTCTTTCTTTCTTTCTTTCTTTCTTTCTTTCTTTCTTTCTTTCTTTCTTTCTTTCTTTCTTTCTTTCTTTCTTTCTTTCTTTCTTTCTTTCTTTCTTTCTTTCATCTTTTGTTTATAGTACTTATTTCCAGAAGATGTAATATGGATAGATCTCCAATTATTTGAAAGGAATCCACTAACAATCTGATGACCGTTTTGCAGAGAAATAAATATTCTGTGTAGTGTGCTGGATTTTTCAGCAGATAAGCGGGTCTGACAGCCGCTTGTCTCCGTTGTTCTATTGAAACAACACTTGTATGTTCATTTGGTCCAGATAATTGTAGTAGTCTGTGGGGCTCTGGAGTATCTCTGGAAGCTTCCTGAAGACTCTTAATGGCAGATTCTGTATAAATTCATTGCATTACAGCAGCAGGCAAGTGGGCGATCTTCTACATAATGTCATCCACAATCTGTAGCATATCAGTAAGGCGACTTTCACACTAGTGTTTTTGCTGGATCCAGCAGGGTTCAGCAAAAACGCTTCCGTCATGACAATACAACCGTCTGCATCCGTTATGAACTGATCCGGTTGTATTATCTTTAAAATAGCCAAGACGGATCTGTTATGAACTCCACTGAAAGTCAATGGGCGGCGGATCTGTTTTGTCCTATTGAGTCCGAGAAAACAGATCCAGCACCATTGACTTGCATTGTCTTGCATGCTGTGGTCTGCTTTACGCTATGGGAAAGCAACCAAACAGAACGGAAGGCATTTTGGAGCGCTCTGTTCTGTTCAGTTCTGTTTTGCCCTCATTGACAGTGAATGGGGACAAAATGGAAGCCTTTTTTTTCCGGTATTGAGATAATCAGCCAGATCTCAATACCGGAAAAGTGAAACGCAAGTGTGAAAGTAGTCTTATTCTCTACATCGGGTGCCCTTTTCCTCATGGTTGGATGTTTTACTGCACACTGCTTCCCTGTACACTGCTTCTCTACACACTGCTTTGTCTACAGACAGTTTCTCTGCACTCTGTAGACAGCATCTTTGAACTCTACTTCTCTGCACACTGCTTGTTTGCATGCAACTTCTCTACACGCAGCTTCTCTGCACTGTGCTTCCCTGCATGCTGCTTGTCTGCACGTAGCTTCTCTGCACTCTGCTCCTTCTCTGCACAGTGCTTGTCTGCACGTAGTTTCTCTGCACCCTGCTCCTTCTCTGCACGCTGCTTGTCTGCACGTAGTTTCTCTGCACCCTGCTCCTTCTCTGCACGCTGCTTATCTGCACGTAGCTTCTCTGCATCCTGCTCCTTCTCTGCACACTGCTTGTCTGCACGTAGCTTCTCTGCACCCTGCTCCTTCTCTGCACGCTGCTTGTCTGCACGTAGTTTTTCTGCACCCTGCTCCTTCTCTGCACGCTGCTTGTCTGCACGTAGCTTCTCTGGCATCCTGCTCCTTCTCTGCACACTGCTTGTCTGCACGTAGCTTCTCTGCACCCTGCTCCTCCTCTGCCACACTGCTTGTTGCATGCAACTTCTCTACACGCAGCTTCTCTGCACTGTGCTTCCCTGCACGCTGCTTGTCTACACGTAGCTTCTCTGCACCCTGCTCCTTCTCTGCACTCTGCTCCTTCTCTGCACACTGCTTGTCTGCACGTAGCTTCTCTGCACCCTGCTCCTTCTCTGCACTTAGCTTCTCTGCACCCTGCTCCTTCTCTGCACTCTGCTTGTCTGCACTCTGCTTGTCTGCACCTGCTCCTTTTCTGCACTCTGCTTCTTCTCTGCACGCTGCTTATCTGCACGTAGCTTCTCTGCACCCTGCTCCTTCTCTTGCACTCTGCTTCTTCTCTGCACCCTGCTCCTTCTCTGCACGTAGTTTTTCTGCACTCTGCTTCTTCTCTGCACGCTGCTTATCTGCACGTAGCTTCTCTGCACCCTGCTCCTTCTCTGCACTCTGCTTCTTCTCTGCACCCTGCTCCTTCTCTGCACACTGCTTGTCTGCACGTAGCTTCTCTGCACCCTGCTCCTTCTCTGCACTTAGCTTCTCTGCACCCTGCTCCTTCTCTGCACACTGCTTGTCTGCACGAAGCTTCTCTGCACCCTGCTCCTTCTGCACGCTGCTTGTCTGAACGTAGCTTCTCTGCACGCTGCTTGTCTGCACGTAGCTTCTCTGCACCCTGCTCCTTCTCTGCACCCTGCTCCTTCTCTGCACACAATTTCTCTCAATCTCTGCACTGTGCTTCCCTGCACAGCTTCTCTGAACATATGTAGCTTCTCTGCAAGCTGCTTCTCTGAATATAGCTTCTCTGTTCCTCACGTCTTCGTACACAGCTTCTTTGCACAAAGCTTCTCTGCACTCTGCTTCTCTGCACATTGTTTCTCTGCACACTGCTTCTCTGCACATTGTTTCTCTGCACACTGCTTCTCTTCTCACTGGTACTCTGCATGCTGCATCTCTGCACTCTCATTCTCTGCACTCAGCTCACATGTCCTACTTCAGGAACAGTTCTGCTCTCACATAAACTGACTGGAACAACTATACAGGCTCACTTCCTATCTAGGCCCAATCTCCTTCCCTGGCTGTAAAACCCAAGGCTCTGGTGCCCTGTGCAGTGCTATAGACACACAGACATAAGATGCTGCACCAGGATCTCCCTGTGTTACATGGGAATTTACTGTAAATTTCCCAATCGTCATCAAGGAAAGCATCAAAATCCACAATGGAATCCCCAAGCAATGTAACATTACTGTCACTTTAATTCAAATCTGAGCCACAAGCAAATTTTTCATGCGGATTTTTGCACTTATTACCCATAAAAATCTATATAGAATTCATCTGCCATTGTTTTCAATGGTAAATCTGCACTGCAGTCCATATGGAATATTTTTCTTTGATAATGCGCAATGTGTAAAAAAGAAAAGAAAAGTTTATTCTTAGTTTAAAACCTACATGGAAAGTTCGACCGAAATGAAAATATGCATCAAAATGTTTCAGGTGTCAACCCGAAGCAGAAATCCAATTTTGAAAAAAGGCAGGGGAAACATGGAATTTTGATGTGGATTCTGCATCTACATTTTCAGTGTTGCTTATACAACTGTGTGAACATACCGTAATGGATTTTGCTGCTGACTAGTCCTACCCAAGGATCCTCAGGATAGGTCATCAGTATCTGATTGGTGGGGGTCCAACACCCGGGACCCCCGCCGATCAGCTGTTTGAGAAGGCACCGGCGCTCCCGTGAGCGCTGCTACCTTCTCCCCGCTCTCCAAGCACAGCGCCGTACATTGTATAGTGGTTGTGCATGGTATTGCGCTCAGCCCCATTCACTTGAATGAGGCTGAGCCGCTCCTAGGCCACGTGACAGATGAACGTGACATCACTGGCCTAGGAAAAACTAAGAAAAGGCCGCGGTGCTCACAGGATTGCTGGTGCCTTCTCAAACAGCTGATCGGCGGGGGTACCGGGTGTCGGACCCCCATCAACACCTTCATAGATACTGATGACCTATCCTCTGGGAAAGGGGAAAACCCCTTTAAGCATTTTCTGGTAAGAAATTGCAGTACAATAAAATAGAAAGTGTAAAAGCAATTGTAAAAAAAAAAGCCAAAAAGCACAAAAACAAAAAAAAAAATGTAAACATAAAAATAGTATATTTTCTTAAAACTAAACAGAAGCTTATTTCTTCCAAGAATACTCTCCTTCTAGGCGTCATTACAACATACAAAAACACATTGGAACATTTTTATTGACCTTAACAGTCACGGAATGTACAAAATGGTATTTCGGCCCTGACAAGGAGACGACTGCGGTTAAAAAAAAAAAAACTAACAAGACAGCGACAATCAAATTGAATTTATTTCTTTTTCCAACATAAAAGGAAGAGGTTTTATTGATCGGTGACAAAGCTTTTTCTGATCATGTTTCAGGACAATTGATTTTGATCAGGAGGATTACTTGAGCCTTGCGTAATCTGTTCAGGAAGAGCCCGCCGGAGCCTTGGGCAATTGACAGCGATGTCAGGAATAGGTGTGCGGCTTTGGGAAGGTTGAATGTCAATCTTTCTGACAAAGTGAGGGAATTCCACAACTATCTTCATCCCACTTCAAGTGACTTAAAATGACTTTGATGTCTGCTGAAGCATTACCGAATTGGACTCAGTTTTTGAAAATAACATAGTCTGGCTAACATCCAAAAAAAAAAATCCTTAAATCTTTTGCCATGTCACCATTACGGGTGTGAACGTTGGGAACACGATACACCCTTCACTTAAAGTGCTTATAAAAGTCCATTCACTTTCTAAAAGACTACTGTGAGCACGGAAAACAAAAATGATACGGTGATAGGTGTCTCCGGTCAAAAAAATAACACATATGAAACCACACTGACGTGAAATTTTCAAAAATTTTCTCTGTAATATTTTCAGCACATTTTATGTTTGGTAATGATGATATTATCAACTCTGCCTTCTCTTCTTATCTACTGGCATTAAAGGGGTTAACCCAGGGGCAGACTGGGCATAGACCCTACAGGGAAATTTCCCAGCAGGCCAATGCCCAGAGGGCCACCCAAGGCCTCCTCGTGGCCCCCAGCCAGGTACATAATGTAGGAGCATCAGGCACTTATGTAGTGTCCTCCTAAAAATGTATCTGTATCGCCATCCTCAGGACGATGATACCATTTCATACTGTGCTGTGGGGGCAGTATTTTGCGCTGTGCTGTGGTATTTGGTACTGCTGGGGCGGTATTTAATCCTGCACTACAGTACTGCTGGCCCCACCTACTCCTGTTGAGCCTCACTACTTGTGCTGTCCCATTTTCTGTCAGTCTGGACTCTAAAACATTTTAGTTTTTTTCCGGGACCACTTTAAGTTCCCAGTCCGTCCCTGGTTTATCCCATGATTAATGTAAAAAATGAAAATCAGACATCCTATAGGACATGACAATCTCTTTATAACAAAGCTAGAACCAGCCCTGTACCTCACATGGATCCAGAGATCTCCACATTCATTGCTCTGCTAGATTTATATCAAGCTGGTAGCTCAGGGGGCGTGTCCTTTCTACTGCAGCCCAGGGGGATGTCCTTTGTCAGGGACATGTCCTGTCTGCTGCAGTCCCCTTCCTATCACAGCTCAGGGGGCGTGTCCTTTCTACTGCAGCCCAGGGGGGTGTCCTTTGTCAGGGACATGTCCTGTCTGCTGCAGTCCCCTTCCTATCACAGCTCGGGGGGGATGTCCTTTCTGCTGCATTCATTTCACTGAATAACTCAGTGGCTATACAAGTTTTAATTACATGGCATTGCAAAAGTATTCACATCCAGGTGCTGGTTTAAAAAAATATCAAATATTTTTGTCAGACAACCCTTTTAACAACAAAAGACAAAAAATATATAAATATAAATTGGGGATATTCATATTTTTCGTTCATCATAATTTGTTAAAATAATGTTTTAAATGTAGCTTATCCTAAGGCTCCGTTCAGGACGGATTTGGCACATAACTGAGCCGAACGGAGCCTAAGGGACACCATAGACTACAATAGGGTCCGTTAGGTTTCCGCTCAGAGGAAGATTTATGAAGCGGAGACAAAAGCAGTGCACGCAGGACTTTTGTCTCCGCTTCAAAAATCATCCTCTGAGCGGAAACCTAATGTACCCCATTATAGTCTATGGGGTCCGTAGGCTCAGTTATGTGCCGAATCCATCCTTTCCGTTCTCCTGATCCTAAACGGAGTAGGAGAACGGAAAGGCTGAACGCTTATGTGAACGAAGCCTAAGGCATGGGGGCCTTCACAATATCATTTGATCTCTCCCCCACCTCTGGAGCTAACATAGTCCAAAAAAGAAATAAGAACAATAACAACAAAAAACAATCTAGATATATAAAAGGTTTGACTAGGATTTTAAGAAACTTGGCTAAATCCTCTGCCGCTCCATTGTCACCCACGCGGTACATCACTAAGTCACATGTCGAAAACACCGCTGTTGCCAGTGATTGGCTGCAGAGGTCACGTGACCGTCGTCAAAACAGATGTTGACACTGGGGCACCGGCACCTGCAGAGCCAACAGGACAGTGAGGTAGGATCACCACATAGGGTCTGTAAAGAACATTATAACCATAAGAAAATGACTCTACAAAAAATTTTGGGTTTCTGGGGCGTTTTTATAATTTTCTGTTGGCTAATATATAATATATGGCCGCAAAAAAAATAGCAACAAAAGAAAAAAATTTAACCCTAACAAGGGATTAGATGCATAGGAAGTGTTTTGGAGTGTTTTTGGGTCCACAGTGTTATCTCAGTTAAATGCTCTTAAATGTTCTGAATATATTCCAAATTTACCCAAGTTTTGTATGTGATTTGGAAGCAATTAGAGGATTCTAGAGTACGCCAACGGAAATTTACCACAGACCCAATGTACCACAGACTTATATGTTCTATAAGTAATGTGTTCTTCAAGTTTTTTTTAAATTTAGTATGGTAATATTTATTTTCCCCAAACTCCCTAAAAGAAGACGCAGACCGACATATAGAAGAGAGCTGCAGCCTAAGTGGGTGTCCCAGCCTTCCTATCTCTCCCTTTCACGACATAATACTAGGCTGCAACAAATGATTGAAAGGCTTTTAAAAAAGTTACTGTATTAATTTTACAAGTTTCCTAGTCTCACAAGACAAAATCAGTTTTGAGTTCTGAAAAAATATTCTATATATTTGTTAAATTGTATCTTAGGAAGTTGAAAAATTCTATATATTTATTAAGTTGCAGTTTAGAAAATTGTTTTGAAGAGTTAAAACTGTAACAACAGTAAAAGAGTAAAAAAAAGTAAAAAAAAAACAAAAAAAAAACCATACAAAGAAAATGAATGACCCAAAGATATGAACATTTTAAAAACAGTGTTAAAAAATAAATACTTTTAAAAATCTATTTATCAATTTAGAATTGTTCTGATCCATTTTTTACACCATTGTCCCTTGAAAATGCAGATTTATGGTACATTTTTTTCATCTGCATTTTGGAGACAAAAGAATTTCACGGAGTAGTCTTTTTTAGATAAAAGATGATGAAATGCTTTACACACTGTGTTTAGGTTCTTTATATATGGTAATTTTGACAACTGAAAAAAAGCCCTTCACTCCAGAATTCTGGCTGCAAAAAGTCTCAAAATAGGGCTTACGTGCTCAAATTTTTTGAGACATGTTCACTCCGCGCACTACAGTTTTGAAAAGTTGGTGAGAAAGTTTATCAACTCAGACTTTTTAAAAAGACTCAAAAAGTGTCTCAGTCTTATTCCAGCAAAGGGGTGGAGTAGAAAATGGAGTAACATCTCCAGACATCTGCCAGTTTTGTCGATGTAGTAGGCATTAGAGCCAAATTTATGATGTATTCACGTCACTTTTAGGATGGTTCGTGCCATGCCCGGCAGTGTACATTTACTAAGGGGCAGCTAGACGTTTTGTGGGTGGAGTTACATCTTTAGCAAGAGTTATCTTTGTGACTTTTTGCAAAAAGTCACATAAAAGTCGCAAGGCTACACAAACTGACAGAGCTTTTGTAATAAATATGATTAGACTTTAGACTGCAAAAATCAGCAGATAATTTGTGTGACATATTTTTTTGAAAAAAGTCAGACATTTTGTAAATTTGTCACAAAAAAATTACATCAAATAAAGTAGACATTTGAAAAAAAAAAGTGCAAAAAGTTAGATATTGATACATAATAGTCCTAAGACTAAGACTTAAAGATGCCTCACGTTCACCAAGCATGTTGTTTTCTGGCTCTTTTTTTTCTCAATGTTAGTGCATTTTTCAGGACCATGGCTTTTTTTTTTTACATTTTTATAAAACACAGCATGCTTTAGGTGTAGCATATTATTCAAATGTTTTCCCGCAGACTTCTCAATAGGAAAGATCTTATAAAAGTTGCATTAACTTCCACAAAAAATGCATATGAAGGAAGCCTAAGGCGGGATTTACACCAGGAATTTTGCAGTACTTTAAGGGTTTTTTTTGGCATTTTTAATGATCATAAACAATATGTTACTTTGAAGTCTATAAAAAAAATATTTAAAAGTCTACATACACCATATTTTGGTGCTTTTGTGGCACTTTTTTTCAAAATGCAGCATGCTCTGAACATGGTATTTTTTCAAAAAAAATTCCATAGGCTTCTCTATAGGATGTGAAAAATGCCACAAAAAATATGTCCTAAATGTTATAGTTGTTTTTTTTTTTTTTTTAAAGCCACTAGAAATTTTGAGCAAAATGCTCAAAATTAGTTGTGGGTTTGATTCAACAGAACGGCTTCAAATCAGTAGTAAATTAAAGTTAACGAATTGGAATTCGATCTGAATTTCAGGAAAACTTTGATTTCCTGGCACTTCTTGGGAATGAATCAGATTTCTTCCTAAAATGGCAGCTGCACGTGTTACACAAGTGTAGGGGAGAGAAGCCGGGAACACGAGATCACCCATAAGCATCCAGCCAGTCTGGAGCTATCCACCCCCTGTGAAGTCACAGCCCTATAAAAGTCTAATCCCACTCGGTCACTGCCATTTCTGTGGCAGCTGCGCATAGGGAAAGATATGGAAGCGCAGTTGCGCTAGGGATAGTTTTGCTGATGTTAAAAAAAAGGAAACTGAAACTGAAAAGATTCTTCTTGAATCATAAGTGTTCTGTGTATGACACTCTGAGATCTCCTAGCACTTCTTTTTTTCTCCCTCTCTCTCTCTGTCCCAAAATTTTGAATCATCAAAAATTCGGATGTAATCCAAGTTTTGCAAAATTCGGGTCCAATCCGATTAGTTTCACATTGATTTGCTCAGCTCTAAAAGCTACCAAGAATATATGAAAGCAAGTTGGTTGTTATGTCACGTGTTGTAATGTTATGTTATGTATTATACCCAGTATAACAGCATATGGATGACATAGCCAGGGTTAACAATGCTGGCTCAGCCTTTGTAGGCGGTTATGTGGTGGCTGGCTCCACCATTAAGCTTAGGAAAGTCTAGACTGGAGTTCAGAGCAGAAAGAAGAAAATCTCGTGTGCTCCCTCTTCTCAGGCCCCAGAAAGCTTCAGAGACTAACAGATCTCTGCAAGATCTACAGAAATAGAAGAAGAGAAAGAGAGGAGGATAAAGGAGACTTTGGAATCTGCATTGCCAAGCCTATTAGTCAGCAAGGTAACCTGATACTAAAGCCATTCAGACTTTGCTGCTGTGAGGGACACCATTAAAACACCCTTCACACCTGGACAGATGTGCCTTCAAAACCATGTATCCCACATTGGACATTACAGCCATTATTGGCATGGTACTATTACTGAGAGAGACTTTAGCAACATAGAGAGAAAAAAGGGCTATAACACCCATCCTTGCCAATATCCATATATCGCTATCTAGGAGATAATTTTACTGTGTACAGGTGGAACTGTATTTTGCTATAATGGATGTACCACAACTCCTATTTTGCACTACAGTGTTTATTCTTCTAAAACTGGCCTGGTTTTCTGACTCATACACCAACCAAAATGTGGTAGTACATGTTCCAACCTTATCTGTACAATATAAAGGCCTATCTCTATAGATATAACCTACAATAACATATTAGGTCATACTACCACAGTCAAATCATGGCACTATAAAATGAATGAAGCCTTCTCCTGGTAGATCCAGATAAAATTGTTGGGGGCATGTCACACTTTAGCAGCATGTTTGGCCTTTTTGTGTGCCAGGAAATAAGCCGTTGTCAGTATCTATGCCCAATCAAGCCTACATGTTTAGGAAGAAGACGAGAAACAAAGCTGTCTCATGTGGATGACCAGTAGAGATGAGCGAATCATTCAAAAAATTATTTGCCGGACATTCGCCGAACTTTTCCTAAAATTCGTAATTCGACGAATAGATTTGTCTTATTTGCGTACAAAATATACGTTATTATGTGTAATTAGTGAACATTCGCTCACTAATAACGAACGTTCATTTACAAAATGTACGCAACTTCTTAGAAGACGTACGCATGAGCGCACAAATAGCTTACGAATCTCAGCGTACTATTGTCTAAGCGATTACGTAATACGCAGGCACGTATGAGGAGAGGCCGCGGCGTGCACTCCTCAGAGGCAGAGCGAATATTCGAGACATATATAATATAGTATAATATAAATATATAAATATATAGTATAATATAAAAATGTTAAATATCACCTACCTAGTATGCTCACGGACACGTTTAAGTCTCTTTTCTTCTGACACTTGTCATAGAACTGGAGCACAGTCCCAAACTCAGTCGCAATTTGTAATCCACATAGGTAAAATTGTAATCCAAATGGGTAAAAAAACATGCAGCAAAGGTTCCTTAAAAAACCCTCTTTCAAGGGGCTCCCCAAATAACCTGAAAAGGGGGAAAAAGGGATGAGGCGCACGAATGCGCAAATAAATTTCCTGAGTTGCCTCGTCATCCTCCTGTTCGTACGCAACAGCGTATAGAGTAACTACCAGGGAGGAGTCTGCATCGCTGAATTGAATTCGTACGCGACAGCGTATAGAGTAACTAAATTATACATAGAATAGCGTATAATTTATAGGACACACTACGTAGCAAATGCGTACAAAAGCGAAGCTAATCACCTAATATTCGGATTCGCTTCGCAGCTGAAAAATCCCAAGATTCGATACGAATCTACAAAGCGGCGGATAGATTCGCTCATCTGTAATGACCAGCTTAGACCTTTTGAGATTCAATTATCGAAATCCAATCATCCCAAACCCAACTGCAGAACAGGCTTCAACCCAAAGTCCCAAACCATAAATAACACTCCAAAGAAGATCCGAGTTCCTACAAAACCCATCTGGCTACGTTTTTCACACAGGGAATGTTGAAATCGCAAGAGCTATGGGTCATTTGACACAGACTGGTGGCTACAGATGACCTACCTAGCAACTACTGATTTCATCAGATACATACAGATGCCATCTGGTACATCCCTAGGAACCAGTCAGATCTTCAACTCAAGATGAACTAAGTGTAGAAAAGTAGCCAGGAACCTTTGTAGTACTCAAAACTTACCTTTTTAAGAATGTATTTTGCCTTACATTTTGCCCTACATCATAACTATGGGAGATATAGTCATTATGAAACTGACCCATAGAGTGCCAAAGCACAGAAGAAAAATCACCCCAACCTTCAACATGAGGCACGCACCCCAACCAAATCTTGGAAGGGCAATCGAATTCTAACTTCAATAGGTCAATATTATCAATCCACAGTCACATGGGCAACCTCATTGGACATCCTTGAACAGTGAACGTGTGCAGTCCTTGGTCTCCACGGACTGCTCACGTATCATTGACTTTAATGTGTGTATTCACACATCAGTGGTTTTCCACGGACAGTGAGTCTGTGGTGAGACCACGGAAGCATGCCCTATATTAGTCATTGATTACGGATCTCTCATAAACATTATAGTCTACGGGTTTGTAAAAACCGCAGGTGCAATACAGATGCCATCCTTGTTTGGTCCATGGTTTTCACGGATTGCTTCTTGGAGATGCTCTGGAAATTAATTTTCGGCCTACCATTGTCCATGGAATATGGATGACACATATCTTTCCTGACGATGTCACCATGGACACTGATGTGTGAAAGCAGCCTGAGTCTAGTAACTTTTTAGTGAATTTTTTTCAATTTTTGAAATAAATATAGATTAAAAATTGACATCATTTTACCCTAATATTTATTTTTTTAAATAATTCTAAATTAAATATTAATGTAAATATTAATGTAAATATTTACACAGTTTTTACCATATTTATTATTTTAAATTTTATAAAATAAATGTAAAATTTTTGCTCCAATTTTTTAAATTGATTTAATAATTTCTTTTTACTGTTTTTAGCTTTATTCCTGGATTATCCATCTATTGAATGATAGATTCTACAGCGTTGGCTCTTACTTTGGAATCTCTCCTAAAGAGTGGTTTAATCACTGCCCATATTATCTGTTCAGTATGGAATACGCATCTCCACAGCCCACATTACATTCTAGATGGCTCTACCTGAGTCTGTTCTTTTGTTACATCTGTGGACCTCTTCCGACATAATTAGATTTGATTACTCCCAAAAGCTTTTCCTTTGATGACTGTCAGTAAAGTATCTTCTATAATTTATTCTCCAAATCCCCCTCTTACTCATCTCCATATATGTTTGCAGATCCTCAGTTGTCGGTTCACAAGGTAAAAATAATTATCTCTGTCTCTTTTGTAGCTTCTCTTAGAACTCAACATTCACCGAGCATTTTTAAAGAACAGAGAATTAAAATCATTTTATTTTTTTGTAGAGAAATCTGCAATTAAAAAAAAATCACAAAAATAAAGCAGAATTTTTCAAATGTTACACATTATCAGATGTGAAAAAATAGAAAAAGTGAAGAAAATGACTTCGGGGGTTCAAGGAGACCATGGTATGAGATTGGAAATGGGCAATAAAAGTGAATAAATTGACATTTTTTAATTTGAGGTATTCCAGAGATTCTAGTTTATTCATCTGTGATGGAAACAAATGTTGGGTTACGTTATGTTCAAGGGATTTTTTAGAATAATTTTTGAAAATTTTTTAAAGGTTAAAGGGGGTTTCCATGATTTTACTACTCATGACCTATCCTCAGGATAGGCCATCAGTATCTGATCAAAGGGGGTCCGATCATCTGTTTGAGAAGGTACTGGTGATAGCTTCTCACACCTTACCAAGCACAGCGCCGTACCTGAGGATAGGTCATCAGTAGTAAAATTCCGGAAAACCCCTTTAAGAAAATGTATAAATAAATGGGATGGGGCTGCATGCATATTTGTAGGGGAAAATTGAGATGACCTTGGTATAAATTATTTTATATCGATGTGTCATGGGGAAGCATCTTTTGTAACCGAGTTGGTATATGATGATTATACTGTCAAATCCCGTATATATACATCAGTGGGGAAAAAAAGAATGGCGGTATTCTCAACTGCGGAGAATATCTCTGCACACATGGAGACTAATGAAGCCTACGATGACTGTGCAGAAACTTGGTCCTGTCAATCAAGAAGGAGAAGGAGGAGCTGGCAGAGAAAGCAGGAGGAGCAAGGGTGCACTGGATGGCTTGGGCTAGCCATGTACCATGTTCCTGCTGACAGACTCCCTTTAGTAAGGCTTAATCCAGGTGACAGACTCCCTTTAAAGATCCACACTCTCATACAGTTTCAGCCAATGTGAATCTAATCAATAGTAATTTCCTGCTGCAGGCAGCACTAGAAGAGATTCTCTGGAGTTCACTAGACAATTGATATTGTGTTAGCGGGTGCCTTCAAAATGTCATGTTTTGCCAGGTATATAGTGGGCTGGTGTGATCTCTGATTCAGGTGCGTTGTGCTGCAAGGCCTCCATGATAAGAGTTGGAGTTGGAGTCAGTGGCGTACATAGAGAAGTAAGGGCCCCATAGCAAGGATCTAACCAGGGCCTACACACAAGACAGAAGGGTTTCTGCCAAACCCCTTTCAGTGACCCTTGGGCCATTTTTCCACTGCCTCATTTGCTAAAAGTTGTTCCTTTAGAGGGTAGAGTCCTGACCAAGTTTTCACCCCCAGTAGAAGAGGAGATAATCCCAACTAAGACTGGGCCCCCTCTTGCCCTGGGCCCCATAGCAGTCGCATGGTCTGCCTCTATGGTAGTTACGCCCCTGGTTGGAATATATAATAAGGTGGTTGGTGTGCATTGTGGTCTTTCAGTGAAGTGTGTATTGCATGGTACAAAGAGCAGGTGAGATGCAAGACAGTTGCACACTGACTACTATAGGAGATCTGTGGAGAGGAGTTGGGTTCTGCTCATGTTTGACAAAGACCTTGAGGATGATGTGGAAAGGTTGTGGACCCCTTCCAGTACTTTGATTCTACTGGACTGCTGCTGTTACTTGTTTCTAAAAGGGAGACCTCTACATAAGTGGTGAAGAAGGTAATAGATCAAGACGATGCCAAGTCACTGAGGCCCTGCCTTAAAAGGATTGTCTGAGTTATATAAAAAAAATAAAGCACTTCAAATCTGATGGTCAGCAGTACATACATAAGCTAAGCAAGTTTTAGGCAAAAAAAATATATATTTCCTCATTTCCCTAGTTCTGCTCTGGCACTTTGTTGACATGTAGTTGCAGAGCTGTGGGGGCGTGTAGCAACAATCTCTAGGTTTTCCTCATGAATATTTGTGGCTATCACAAAAAGGCTGCTTATACCCTTCCCCTGCTCTGAAAAGGGAGTGAATAAAAGTGCTTCTGTGTCTGCATTCTGACTGCTGGGATACTCATGTTGTATGTGTGGGACTACAAGTGCCAGCTGTACAGTACAATGGAATTGCTAATCCACACAGGATCTTCCCCCTACCTGTTCTTGTGCAATGCTCTTCAGACAGCAGAAGTGTACAGAGGAGAGAACTCCTCCAGTCTATCAGCTCTGAGTTTGCAGAGTGAGGAGGGAAGATCTTGTGCACAGCATTTGTCTTTTTACTGCCCGGAGAAGAGGAAACCCTGCAGCTGCTCAGTACCTGAGACAGAGCCTCCAACCCTGAGTCTGTGCTGGTAAAAGGGGTTAAACGTTGCTGGAGAATTCAGTGGGATGGGAGACACAGGGCAGACAGCTCAGTCAGCAGATCAGGCAGTGCAGGGGGCGTGGGTTGCTTCTCCAACCAGCACAGCCTTCACAGTGACGTTCCACGCACAGAGGCAGACCTGCTCCTCCTTCTCCCTCAGGCTTGTGCACGGAACATCATCAGAGCAGGGAAAGAAGCTGACATAACAGGTTTTGTGACATCAGCTAACTAGGAGAACAGGGCCACTGTAGGTGAAGTAAGTGAATTGAAAATCTCTTACATTTGGTTAGTTAGAAACATACAAAGAACACAAAAATAACTTGGACAACCCCTAATATGGGTAGATCTGTGTGCTTTAAGAGGTTTTATGGGCTCCAAAAAATAATGACCTATCCTCAGAATAATTCATCAATATTATATCAGTGGGGGGGTTCCGAGACGCAGCACTCCAACCAATCGACTGTTCCCTGCATTCTCTAGCACCAGAACAACCACTTTCACTGGAGTCAGAAGCACAGGTCCATTAAAAGTGTAGTGGTCATGCTGGGTAACATTCACATGAATGGGAGTTGAGATGAAGTACAGTAATCAGGGAAAGCTACTACAACAGAGCTATGCTTCTGACTCCATTCAAAATAGTTCTGGAGGCTGCGTGTAACAGCTTATTGATGGCGTGTCAGGTGTTGGACTCCCACTGATTGGACCTATTTTGAGGATAGTTCATCAATACAGTATCTAGAGTCCAGAAAACCACTCAGTAAGAACCAAGCATAAGAGGCTGTAACTGCCAAGCTGAGTACCCAATTGTGACCAACCTGTTACAGTATACCAGATCCTTCACTTCAGGTGATGTAATAATGTGTGAGGATGGGCAAATGTCTCACTGACTAGATACAGCCCTAAGGGGTTTTGGTAGATTCTGATACTTGGGGCAATATGTGGTCCAGATAAGTGGAAGAACTCTGATGCCAGGAGATCAAAGGCACCGGGGTAAAAAAAACAAGGTTATGTGCCCTGTCCTGGCAACACCACTGATAGCAGCACTCTGTTGGAAAGCTGTTGTGTCAAAAACGCGTTAACCCTCAAGCTTAATATTATATAGTATGCTTCCTAAACATGGAGGGAAGTAATGGTATCTACAGGAGGGCAAAAAGTTGGTAGGGTTTAACATGGCTCACCATCATTTTTCCATAAATGTTGGCTAATGTCCAAGTATTTGGTCTAGAAGCTACACCTCGAAGAATGTCATTGGGATTTCCTGAACGTAAACTAAGGATCAAGAAGGATCCAAGGTTGGAGAGCACATGGCAGAAATATTCAGAGCAAGTGGGCCAAGTAATTTGAATCTGCCATTAAACACTGGGTTTCGCATAATAAATGTGGCTTGATATTTTAATCCCAGCTCCTCTCATAAAAAGCACTGACAGCCGTGCGGGAGGTTGTCATGTTCTGCGACACAGACAATGCAGAAAGAAAATTCTTACTGATTACCGTATAATAAGCCATGCATACAGGCACGAGCTCCAGATTTTCCCTTTTCTTTCAAACAGCAATTTTGCATAGGTGGCTAGAGATGCATTGACACTTCACCTGACCTTCATTAAGAGGTTAGTTACATGATGGCATCTTGGCAATCAAATGTGTTAAGCATGATTTGCAGTCACTTAAAGAGACCACTGCTTGCACATAGTGATGGCAGCCATTTTTACATATCCATGTATATTGCACTCATAAGAGCTGAAGAACTAGTACCTGGATTCACAGCGGACCCTGTGGCCATTGCAAATATTTTTCAGTCACTTGAAAGGTTCCCATCGATTACCTACATGTATGAGAAGGAGTTGAACTGGTCCAGAGTCCCTTAGATTCCAATTCATCGTGTCAACAAGTGAAGGACCACCAGATCAAAATGCTTTCTGTTCATTGCCTATGTAAGTCCTAAGAATGGGTGAAGGTCCACCAGGCCAGAGTGCCTTAAATAGGATCCCATCTATGACCAATGTGTATTAGCGGAGCTTAAATTGGTTCAGGTCAGGGGTGAGACAGTCCTAGATAGATTCCCATTCATTGCCTATACATGCCATAAGAACTTGAACTGGTCCAGGTCCTATAACCCAGAGTGTCCAGTGAAGAATTTCAATTTGTTGGTGTCCATAAGGCCAGAATGGCTTACATTGGTTCCCATTCAATGCCTATGGCTGTTAGAAAAATATGAAATGGTCAGGGTTCAACAAGCCAGAGTGTTGTAGGTAGGGTCCCATCCACTGCCTTTATATTTCAGAAGACCATGAACCGTTCCAAATGCACAAGTCCAGAGGTGAGTGCCTTGGATATGGTGTCGTCCATTGCCTATATATATTAGACCTGGCCCAGGCCATGCATATCAAAAGAACTTCATCCAGTTCACGGCAAGCCACAGTAACGTTTCTGCCCTTCAGTCTCATAGGCCGCAAGTCACTAGGCCTGAAGCCTGTGTGGCAGAAGAGTGTTGTAGGAGGTTGCAATTACATCACTGTGACCTCCTGCTCTGGGTCTCATATGATCACATCATCACGTGAGACACGGTATGGAGGCACTACAGGGAAGGAAAGAACATTAATATAGGCTGGAGCCCTAGAGGGGGGCAATATAATACAGGAGGCAGTACAAAGGGGGCATTAATATGGATCTTAGCACTACAGGGGACATAACAATACAGGGGCCCCTACAAGGGGGGGGGGCATTAATATAGGCCAGAGCACTACAAGGCAGCATTTTAATACAGAGGGCTCTACAAGGGGCACAGTAATATAGGCCAGTACACTACAGGGGGCATTCATACAGGCCAGAGCGCTACAGGGGGGCATTATAATACACAGGGAATTACAAGAGGGCATTATTACAGGGAACACTACAAGGGGGTTTATAACTGCAAGAAGGCATTAGAACTTCAGGTTTATACTGGAGCTACTAGAGGGTGCATAATAATTCTGGGGCCACTACAGGGGGCATTGTAACTACTTGGGACAGGGGCTTAATTACTACTCTGGGCTCTATAGGAGTGCCATAGAGAGGGGCCTTGTTACTGCTGGGAGCACTATGGTGGCATTATTACTATGAGGTACCATAGGGGCAGTATTATTCGGCACAATATAGAGGGAATTGCTACTAATGGGGGCACCCTTGGGGAGTATTATCCCTATTGGGGGTACTGTAGGGGGCACTTTTTCTAATTTGGGCAGTCTGGGAGCACTATTACTATGGAGGACTATCTGTATGACACTAGCATTGGGTAGCAGCATCTCCTATCTACCGTATTTTTCATTTTATAAGACGCACTTTCCCCCCCCCAAAAGTAGGGGGAAAAAGGCAGTGCGTCTTATAAAGCGAATACTAGTGAGCGCTTCCATTATGGAAGTGCTCACTAGTATTCATTAGGTGCTGGGAGCAGGGAAGAAACGCTGAAAGCGCTTAGAATTCTCACCCCCCTGTGCGCGGCTCCGCTCTGGTCCGGCACTCTATTATCTTCTCCTCCCGAAGCGGCACTGTCCTGACCCCGTACAGCATCAGGACATAGTGCGCGCACTATGACCTGACGCTGCACGCAGTCAGGTGACAGTGCAGCGCTGGCAAGGGAAGACAGAGGAGCACCTGACCAGAGCGGAGCAGCAGCGCAGGAGAGGTAAGAGAAGTTTTATGGGGCTGATCTGAGGTCTGATGGGGGCTAATTTGAGGTCTGGTGGGGCTGAGTGGGATGATCTGAGGTCTGATGGCTAATTTGAGGCCTGATGATTGGGCTGATTTGAGATCTGATGGGGGCTGATCTGAGGTCTGATAGGGGCTGAGTGGGCTGATCTGAGGTCTGATGAGGGTCTTAAAGGGCTGATGAGGGTCTAAAAGGGCTGATCTATCTATCTATCTATCTATCTATCTATCTATCTATCTATCTATCTATCTATCTATCTATCTATCTATCCCTATCCTATATCTATATATCCTATATCTATATATCCTATATCTAGCTATCTCTAAAAACAAAAGGAAAAGGAGCAACACATTTTGGGAACAGCAATGAAATAGGTGAAAATCCTCAGGATAAAGTCATCAAACCTTCTTATTAGAGATGAGCAAACATTTGTCGAACTTTTCATAAGATTCGTATATTCTCCAAATCTATTTGACGAATCTATTCGACGAATCTGCGTACAAATCATACGTTATTATGTGGCGTTTTGTGAACATTCATGCACTAATAATGAACGTTCAGTTTTAAAAGGTACGTAACTTCTGTGAACACGTACGCATGAGCGTACAAATTGCGTACGAAAATGACGGGCTTTGCTGGAGAGGAATGGTGGAGCAGGAGGAACGCTCTGAGTCTGACCCCTGGCTACATATGGATACTGTATCAGCAGATGACAGCAGATCATCCGGCTGAGACTGAGATGAGCGTGTCATCCACTCCACTACCTCATCTACTTTCTCCTCCACTACAATTTTGCACCTTGGTGGGTTAGCCCGGTGGAACACCGGCCAAGTATTGCGAATACTACAAGTAGAAGCTCCGGCTACAGGTCCTTTGGCACTGCTGCCCTGTGCCACCTTCTCCTTTTTTTTAGAGCTCGAGGTCTGGCTGGAACTGGACCTCTTTTGCTTATCCATTCCAGACATTTTTCACTTCACTCTGTGGCCCTGCAGCTGGTCTTTGTCTTTGTCCCTGTCTCTCTCTCCCTGCCTGATTAATTACTGGCCCTGCACTTGCCCTGCGCTAGCCCTGATGTGTAATAATGGATTCCCAGAACAATTACACCCCAATTTCAACAACACAGGCCTCAGTCTTTAGGAACTTCACACACAGTGCTTCTGCTAGTCTCAGCAGTCGCAGCAGAAGTGATGCGTCACTGGCTGACTGAGCCTGAGCCAATCAGAGCAAGCCCTGCCCACTAGGTCAGCTGACCGCTTTCTTCCCAGGCTTTTGCGCACAAATAACGAACTAACAGTAAAAGTTCGCTAGGTAATTGAATTCGTACGCAACAGCGTATAGAGTAACTTATACGTAGCATTAGCATACAATATATTGGACAAGTACGTAGGGAATGCGTAGAAAGCCTTAGGAACATTTTCGAATCTTAACGGAGCGAATCTCCGGATTCGCTTCGCAGCTGAAAATTTCCAAGATTCGATATGATTCAACGAATCAGCGAATAGATTCGCTCATCTCTACTTCTTATATAAGGTAGCAAAATAGGTAGCACTTTCTATGCCACATTTTTGCAAACATTTGACTTTTTGTTGGGTTGTATGCTTTTACCACCACTTTTCAAAAGTAATGACAAAAGGGGGCTGGGTTTATTGGGGGCTGAGGCCTCAGAGGACCAACAGATTTACTATAGTTTACGGCAGAGTCAAGCACCAAATTTATTGAGATGTGCAATTCTAATACATTCGGTGCATTTTAATCTAACCTTCTTCTGGATGAAGACTGGCAGGTCTCCCCCTATATGTCTATTTTTCTGTTAATCCTTGTGTTCAGTGTAGATAATAAATGAATAGGATACCAATGTGAACTTGTTCAGGCCCGAGTACTACATAATAACATTATAAAACTATAGAGGATATAATTATACACAATATATGACTGTATAACTGATGAACATTCAAAAAGTTTATAAAAGAAATTTAGTAATAATAAAAATGTACAGAAATTAATTCACAGATTTAATGTCACTTTATTAAAGTTTTTTTAAAATTTTTAATTAATAAATTTATTAAAAAGTATTTAAAAAATTAACACAATAAGATTTGCATGTTCCAGCATCTAATAATCCAGTTCTATTGTCCTGTATCTATTTTAGACTCATGAGAATATCAGATCTAGATCTTTTATTTCAGTATTTAATGTTGTTTTCCTAACTGTCCGGTAGGATGAGATTCATTAGAATCAAAATTTAATCCGAAATTTTTCAAAAAATTCTAATGTCAGAATCTTAATTTCTTCAGAGAAAACTTCAGATGAATTTTGATGAGGAGACTTTTCCAGATTTTAAAAGTACTTTCAGTTCGGGTAGAATCGATTTGAACCCAAATTGAATTTCTTGGTAGATTCGGGCAAACATAAACAAAACAAATTTTAGGAAATTCGCTCATCTCTACTGTCTAGCAATCCAGACCAGATCATTCGATCGTCTGGTACCTATAATATCATATAAAATAAATTTTGCTATACCCTTGCATGATTTAGTTTTATTTTTGAAATAATGAATGGATACAAAATCAAATTACTAAAAAAAACATAAAATAGATAAAGTAATAAAAACACATAAAATAGATAAATTAATGTAAAAAAAAACTAAAATAGATAAATGAATAATAAATAGTAATGAATTAATGAATAAAACAAGATTTGAAAAGGTCACTGTAAATTTTAAATTGGCAATAAAGCCTAGTAAACGCTTATTCAACTACAATTATGTAAAAACCATCAACCAGAGGAAAAAAGGAAATTCTTAGCCTATTTGTGTTGATTTTTTCTATAATTGGCCAACACCAGTGAACTAATCTAATCATGAGCTACACAGGTAATGAAACAATTAGATAAAAATGACTCTACTTTAGATTTTACAAATTAGGAATCATTATACTAAACTGAGGTCATTAATCAGTCGTGCCGCTACTGTGTTTCTTTAAAGCAAAATACGGGAAAATGTAATGAAATGAGTCAAAAAATAGCCGAAAACTAAATCATTTAAAAAAGTCAAATATTACATTCAAATTTAAAACAAATCAGGATAACAGGTACAGCAAAAACAAGGGCTGATTGTTGTGGTTTTCCTAGTGTCGGCCTTCTACAATCAGATCAGGCTTCTTTTCTGGTGTGTCCCTAAATAGCCTGGGAACTAAAAATTAGCCGGTGTTACGGCCCATCCCCTTAATAACCAATACACCCCTCCCTATCCCCAACACCTGTTGTTAAAAATACATCACACAATAGCCTTCAGCTCAGATGCCAGCAGATGTGAAGATGCCCAGAGGTCTCTCGGATGTTTGTGCTCCTGGGTCACGTGGGGGCACTAGGAAAAAGAGGTAAAATTATGCTGGAATTTCAAAGGTCACCTCTGGACAAAAATAGTGAAAATTGCCCACATGTCAAGAAAAACAAAGATGCAAATTGTCAAAGAAGACTAGAGACCTTGCTTGCTTTGTAAAAAAAAAAAAAGAAAAAAAAAGCATCAGTATATATTATGCTTTGGTTGTGATAATAATGTACTTATTCTTAGCATTTGTTATCTTGCAATAGAATAGGTTAATATACTATGTAAAAATTAAAAATAGATTATATATTGGTTTATAACTTTTTTTAATACAAAAATAAAATTAAATTTGAATCTGAAACTAAATTGAAATTTTGGGTGGATTCACAAACAAGTCTTCAGCTACAAAGTATTTTCTTAAATGCACCAGACAGTGTCTTTGGGGAGTGAATCGCTTATTACATACCAGCCTACACATGGGAAAAGAGATCCCAGTTCACAGCCCGAGATCAGCAAATACGTTGTCACGAATTGTAAGGTGACTTTAGTGACACGAAGCTTTAAAATGTATTTTTTTCCTATTAATTTTGTAATGAAGCAAAATATAATACACTGCTAGAAAATATCTCTACCAATCTTCACAATTTAAAAATGACAGCATATTAATCTAACATGTAATATGCGTATAATATATATATATATATATATATATATATATATATATATATATTATTCAAACTATTTATCTGCATATTTTTCTTGTCTGCAATAACTTGATAAAAATATATTTTTTCTAAGAACTGGTTTCAGACATTAGAAATTATTTTATAAATGTATCATGATATCAACAGCTAAAAAGAAATTATTAAATTTATTATTAAATTATTATTTTTACATTTTATTTTTTATTAATTTAAAATATATCTATGAATCATCATCATTATTATCATTATTATTATTATTATAATTGTGTAATTTAATATGTATTTACAAATTTATTCTTACTATAATATATTTATTATTAATTTAATGTAATTTAAAATGTATCTATGATTTCTTATTATTATTCATATTGTTCTATTAATGTAATTTAAAAGTTATCTATTCATTGTTATAATAATAATAATTATTATTATTATTATTATTACTTTCACAATTAATTTTTTCAATCTCCAGTTGATTATGATTGTGTATAGTTCTAACTACGGTATATCTTTCTAAGAATTTTATCAGCATCTAGACTTCAAAATGTAGTAAGGCCAAAAAGAATGCACCAATAGAAGACATTTTATCAAAGGTTAAGGGGGACATTTATCATAGACCTGCATTTTACGCCAGTCTATGTCAGTGTTGTACTGGTGTGCCTAGGGCCCACCAGTAAAATTTATTTTGGGGGCCACTGTATGGATACATTCAAATACCTGGTGACACAGCAGATGCTACCAGATGGTTGAATATGGGGGGTCCCTGAGGCACCTTTGAGAAGGTAGATCCTGGGGAGAAGAGGACACTGGCTAGCTCCTCTATACCTAGAAGTCATCTCAGCTCTGATCATGTCTAGAATAATAAACTGGGGAGTTTCTTTAATAATCTATCATGTTTTTTATGAACATAGGCTGGTTGAGGCGCTGTACATTGAATATATGTATGCAGTGCAGTAAATCTAATGTGTCATGTGCCACTTGTGCAGGGGGTGGGAGACTAGGGCCTCACCTTACTCAGGAGCCTACCAGGGGATTCACCTGTACCCCTGTGGCCCAGTCCGAGCCTGGTCTAGTGTAGTACCTCAACATAAAGTTTTAGGAAGGCTTCTCTTGGGGGTAGCATGTTACCACAGTAAAAGACGGAGGTACATTTTCCATACATTTAACTTTAAGGCCCATGAGGTTTGAACATTTTCGAGTCGTGACTTTCCTTAATTTGCTCATTATTTGCTCTTGTAGACTTACACTTCTTTGACATCTGCTCCGATTTCTCAATAATTCTTAACTAATGAGGCTTAATTAATAGAGATGAGCGAGTAGTGTTCGATCGAGCTGGTATTCGATCGAATACTACGATATTCGGCACACTCGATTTCAATCGAGTATAACGGCGATGGCGCACTTAGAATTCGTTTCCCCTCCCACCTTCCCTGGCGCTCTTTTTCCACCAATCAACATGCAGGGGGGGTATGACAGGCACGCTGAGCACGCTGGCAGCGCGAAAACAGCGTCTACATGCATTGGCTGGAAAAACCATGTGACCTCGAATATTAAAAACTCAGCTCTTCCTGCTCGTACGCATATGCTGCGTGAACTTAGTCAGGGACAGAGGCTGGAGAAGGGAGAGACAGATTTTAGCTGTTGGACAGGCAGGAGCGTGAATAAAAGCCCTTATCAGGGCTACTACAGTGGACTTCAGTGATAGGTTTACTACAATATAGACTTTACAGAGAACGGCTGCTGTATTCAGGGATAGCTGCTGGAGTAGGGACAGAGAGAGGCATTAGTGGTGTATTAGGTGCTCTGCTACATACCAAACTATATTTGGCACTACTGCTGTGTACCTTGAAATATACAATATCTAGGCCTTTTAATTGGCAACTGTACTGTGCGTTCTCTTTGCTAAATAATTTCACATACCTGCTGTAAATACCCACCGTCTGTTCAGTTAGTACACGGCTGTGTACTTTGAAATATACAATATCTAGGCATTTTAATAGGCCACTGTACTGTGCGTTCTCTTGCTAAATTATCTCACATACCTGGTGTAAATACCCACCGTCTGTTCAGTTACTACACGGCTGTGTACTTTGAAATATACAATATCTAGGCCATTTAATAGGCCACTGTACTGTGCGTTCTCTTGTTAAATTATCTCACATACCTGGTGTAAATACCCACCGTCTGTTCAGTTACTACACGGCTTTGTACTTTGAAATATACAATATCTAGGCCATTTAATAGGCCACTGTACTGTGCGTTCTCTTGTTAAATTATCTCACATACCTGGTGTAAATACCCACCGTCTGTTCAGTTACTACACGGCTTTGTACTTTGAAATATACAATATCTAGGCCATTTAATAGGCCACTGTACTGTGCGTTTTCTTGTTAAATTATCTCACATACCTGGTGTACATACCCACCGTCTGTTCAGTTACTACACGGCTGTGTACTTTGAAATATACAATATCTAGGCATTTTAATAGGCCACTGTACTGTGCGTTCTCTTGTTAAATTATCTCACATACCTGGTGTAAATACCCACCGTCTGTTCAGTTACTACACGGCTTTGTACTTTGAAATATACAATATCTAGGCCATTTAATAGGCCACTGTACTGTGCGTTTTCTTGTTAAATTATCTCACATACCTGGTGTACATACCCACCGTCTGTTCAGTTACTACACGGCTTTGTACTTTGAAATATACAATATCTAGGCATTTTAATAGGCCACTGTACTGTGCGTTCTCTTGCTAAATTATCTCACATACCTGGTGTAAATACCACCGTCTGTTCAGTTACTACACGGCTGTGTACTTTGAAATATACAATATCTAGGCCATTTAATAGGCCACTGTACTGTGCGTTCTCTTGTTAAATTATCTCACATACCTGGTGTAAATACCCACCGTCTGTTCAGTTACTACACGGCTTTGTACTTTGAAATATACAATATCTAGGCCATTTAATAGGCCACTGTACTGTGCGTTTTCTTGTTAAATTATCTCACATACCTGGTGTACATACCCACCGTCTGTTCAGTTACTACACGGCTTTGTACTTTGAAATATACAATATCTAGGCATTTTAATAGGCCACTGTACTGTGCGTTCTCTTGCTAAATTATCTCACATACCTGGTGTAAATACCCACCGTCTGTTCAGTTACTACACGGCTTTGTACTTTGAAATATACAATATCTAGGCCATTTTAATAGGCCACTGTACTGTGCGTTCTCTTGCTAAATTATCTCACATACCTGGTGTAAATACCCACCGTCTGTTCAGTTACTACACGGCTTTGTACTTTGAAATATACAATATCTAGGCCATTTAATAGGCCACTGTACTGTGCGTTTTCTTGTTAAATTTATCTCACATACCTGGTGTACATACCCACCGTCTGTTCAGTTACTACACGGCTGTGTACTTTGAAATATACAATATCTAGGCATTTTAATAGGCCACTGTACTGTGCGTTCTCTTGTTAAATTATCTCACATACCTGGTGTAAATACCCACCGTCTGTTCAGTTACTACACGGCTTTGTACTTTGAAATATACAATATCTAGGCCATTTAATAGGCCACTGTACTGTGCGTTCTCTTGTTAAATTATCTCACATACCTGGTGTAAATACCCACCGTCTGTTCAGTTACTACACGGCTTTGTACTTTGAAATATACAATATCTAGGCCATTTAATAGGCCACTGTACTGTGCGTTTTCTTGTTAAATTATCTCACATACCTGGTGTACATACCCACCGTCTGTTCAGTTACTACACGGCTTTGTACTTTGAAATATACAATATCTAGGCATTTTAATAGGCCACTGTACTGTGCGTTCTCTTGCTAAATTATCTCACATACCTGGTGTAAATACCCACCGTCTGTTCAGTTACTACACGGCTTTGTACTTTGAAATATACAATATCTAGGCCATTTAATAGGCCACTGTACTGTGCGTTCTCTTGTTAAATTATCTCACATACCTGGTGTAAATACCCACCGTCTGTTCAGTTACTACACGGCTTTGTACTTTGAAATATACAATATCTAGGCCATTTAATAGGCCACTGTACTGTGCGTTTTCTTGTTAAATTATCTCACATACCTGGTGTACATACCCACCGTCTGTTTCAGTTACTACACGGCTTTGTACTTTGAAATATACAATATCTAGGCATTTTAATAGGCCACTGTACTGTGCGTTCTCTTGCTAAATTATCTCACATACCTGGTGTAAATACCCACCGTCTGTTCAGTTACTACACGGCTTTGTACTTTGAAATATACAATATCTAGGCCATTTAATAGGCCACTGTACTGTGCGTTCTCTTGTTAAATTATCTCACATACCTGGTGTAAATACCCACCGTCTGTTCAGTTACTACACGGCTTTGTACTTTGAAATATACAATATCTAGGCCATTTAATAGGCCACTGTACTGTGCGTTTTCTTGTTAAATTATCTCACATACCTGGTGTACATACCCACCGTCTGTTCAGTTACTACACGGCTTTGTACTTTGAAATATACAATATCTAGGCCATTTAATAGGCCACTGTACTGTGCGTTTTCTTGTTAAATTATCTCACATACCTGGTGTACATACCCACCGTCTGTTCAGTTACTACACGGCTGTTGTACTTTGAAATATACAATATCTAGGCATTTTAATAGGCCACTGTACTGTGCGTTCTCTTGTTAAATTATCTCACATACCTGGTGTAAATACCCACCGTCTGTTCAGTAGTACACGGCTGTGTACTTTGAAATATACAATATCTAGGCCTTTTAATAGGCCACTGTACTGTGCGTTCTCTTGCTAAAGTATTTCACATACCTAATTATATACCCAAAATTGTATTTGCAACAAAAAAAAAATAAAATGCGGAGGGGGGCTAGCGGAATAGGACGTGGACGAGGACGGGGGCGCGGAAATGCTGTTGGGGGCCTTGTTGAAGCCAGTGGGGGATACAATGTGTGCTGGTGAGGATCAGCCAGGATCCCGCTCACCAGATCCCTGCCTTTATGGGACAGTTAAGCAGGGGGCGGGTTACACCCCTGTTGAGGCCTGAGCAGGTTGAACAGGTGGTGCAATGGATAGCCGATAGCGCTTCCACACAGTTGTCCACCAGCCAGTCATCCACACAGTCTCACTCTGACCCTCCTTCCTCCACACCTGGCCAACAGAGTCATCCCACCCTTGACCCCTCCCAGGAGCTCTTTTTCGGGTCCTTTTCAGATGTGCCGGAAGAATCCCAGGAGCTAGCAGAGGAATTTGTTTGTAGTGATGCCCAAACACTGGAGTTTTCGCCATCTCCTGCTGATGTGGACCCTGAGCCAGCATCTGTTATCATGAGCGATGATGATGATGAGACGCAGTTGCCATCAAGGGAGGCTGTTGGAATGTCCAGTGGGCAGGAGGAGGAGCAGAGTGAGGAAGTGGAAGAGGAGCTGGTGGATGACGAAATGACCGACCCCACTTGGCCAGGGGTGATGTCCAGCGAGGAAAGCAGTGGAGAGGTGGTGGTCTGCGCAGCACCGAAAAAGGCAGCAAGAGGCAGAGGGATGTCCACAGGCAGAGGGATGTCCACAGGCAGAGGGATGTCCACAGGCAGAGGGATGTCCACAGGCAGAGGGATGGCCACAGGCAGAGGATGGCCACAGGCAGAGGACAGTTCAGACAGAGAAGTGAGGCCACAGCCAGCAGGGCCGAAGCTGTTCCCGCCAGCGGCCAGTCGCGCGAAGCTCCCC